>CM031945.1:10126922-10194422 GCA_018749465.1 Paracanthobrama guichenoti
TGTATACAGTATAGAGTGATTCTCAGTTGGTACATTACTCTACTCTAGAGATGGGTGGGTCACAGCGTGGGTAAAGGACGCGCACCATTACTGGTGCGTTGATGGTCAGAGCTGAGTTTAATCTGCTCAGTCATTCAGTAAAACACACTCAGAGCTTGCCAATCAAGTCTGGTTACCACATCACCACAGGTTACAGTAAGACTGGACATGCCTGAGCCACAAAGAAATCAGACATATAAAAAGTCATTTTTTCCTATTTCATCTCTACAGCTGTGAACCTCATATCAGTGCACTTGACCTCACTATTCTCTCCGTTGACTCTTTAAAAACAAAAAAACAAATAAAACATGTAGATAACTTTGTTTTTTAAAATCATCTGCACCGTGCGATTGCTTTTAGAATGTACATGCATTTCTATAATTATTGTTTTTAGTATTTTTAAACTTTAATATATACCTTATAACTCCATCTTTTAAATAAAACTTCTTTTTGGACATAATTTTGTAGGACTCTAATAATTATGATTGTATTTACATGTTATAGTCTTATTATCTCGCTTTTTTTCTTTTACTGTTTTGTAGTATTTTATTATTGTTGATGTCAGAATTTTGTAACATCCACACATCCATGTAGAAAAATCTCACTTAAGGGACTAAAGAGCTCTGGTAAAATATTCTACATAAAGACATTCCATCATAGAATATTAAACAAAGAATGTGCTTTCTCCAAATTACTCTGTTATTTTTGGCCTAGTAAACCAGATATACTATCACTAGCAGATTTCCTGCTGTCTTTTTCCGAGAGGGAAAACTCCAACCTGCAAGTCAAAATTTGCAGATTGCGGCAGAAACACTTAAGCGCTGAAGTTTCATTGACCAAGGCATTTGTACATTGACTCAAGTTAAACATCTGTTTGTCTGTAGTGTCTCACTGAGGAACTACACAATAAACAATGCAGACTTACTCCCTTCCACTAGAGGGCAGACGAGGGCCATGCCATTTCATTTACATTTTTCATTATTTCCAAGTTGTTAATTTCACCCAAAGCAAAAATGAACAGTTAGCAAATGACATTCTCTGGTCACAATACAGAGCTTCATAAGTATCAGCAATAAACCAGATTTGACCCAGATCATATTACGTAAATTATTTTCTGAGATTCACCCAACACTTAAAACAACTCATAAAATTATAATTAACAAAACTATCAACCTGTGGTTAAAATGCAGCTACACATTATACATGAACTGGGCTGTACAGAGTAATATTTTCAACTCAATATACAAAAAACTTCTCTTGTGAATAAATAATTTTCTAGTGTGCTATATATTTCCTCAGGATTACAAAAACAAAAATATGTACAAATAAATCTCAGTTAATATAAAATCAACAAACAGAAAAATATACAAACATAAATCTCGCATCATACATTTTTACCAACCGTGTTGAGTGAAAAATAAATGACTAACTTTAAAGATGTACATATGTTTGAGCTGATGTCTTCTCATGTTTTGAGAGAAAAAGATAAAAGGGAGATTTCACCACCTTCCTGCATGTGTTCATCGCAGTCTCTGAGGGGGTCAAGAAAGTCTTTTCTTAGCTCACATATTTCTACCTATGGCTTTACTAAGAGGATGAAGTATACTTCCTGACAGGATACTGTAGATTCTTAGCCTCTCCATCCAAGCATGAACCCCACTTGTCATTTCTGAGAAATAGTAGCCACAAGGGTAACGTTTTGACCGTTTGAGAGTGCTCACTGCAGCGTGAATCGCTAAATTCGTCTCATTTGCTATTTTGTACAAGTAGTTTGGTCTGGGTCCTTAAATATGCCTTTAACAACAGAGCTGTGAATATCACTCTTACTGGGAACTACGAATGTAATTTTAAGGAGTTAGCAAACTAGTGAGCCACCTGGTTGCTCACCTTTTTGTGTAACTAGCAAATCCAGATGAAAAATCTTTTTCATTCACAGAAGTTAAATTCAAACAACACTGTAGTCAAGCCATGCCTTAAATGAAGACGTTTCCATGTATGTAACAGCCTACGCTTGACCTTTTTGCCTCCCACTGCACCCCCCCATGTAAATCATTGTGAACCTCGGACATGAATTACAGGCCGATTTGGCTGCAAGACACGGAGTAACACCACTAATCTCTCTCTCTCTGGCCATTTACTCTCGATGTCGACCTAGTGCGTAAGCCATTATTTAAACCCTGCCCCACGAGCAATCAATTTCACACATTCGTCTCGTCAAAAAGCTGGAAAAATCTCCCCTTTTGCTCTATTCAACTCATTCTATTCCGTTCTCACTCACTTTTTCACATTTAAATTCTCTGAATTAAATTCTCACATTTAAAGCTCATGAGGAAACCTGCAGGTTGTGGCATTGACAAAGTCACAACATAGGAATACCCTTGTGAGAAGGGAAGCTTTAGCATGTGTCATGAGAACTGGAATAATGAGTGGGCATAACCAGAGCCTCAATGACCAAACCCCCTCCCCACACAGTATGCAACATAACCAGAGAACGTATAGTATGTGACATATCCGTCTCCTCATTCTAGGTTATCATAAACTAGCACACAATTAACTTCATAAAAAGGATGGAAAAAAAGGATGAGTTGGAATGCTCTGTCGCACAGATGTCTTCCACTCGATGGATCATGTCCACTGGCATACATGCTGTGGAATTACCCTCAGTCTTCTTGCTTGTGCAACCCTTACATGGTGAACCTAACCATCTGTTTGTTCATTTTGTATTGGAATTAAATTTCGCAATCTGGGAGGCCAAAGGGTTAAGACAGCTTGTGCTGAACATTTGATGATTGTCAGATCATTGTACTTTCTTTAGCCTCTAAAACCTGATGTGCTTCTTTAATGACAAAGTATCCTAAATATATCCTAACATAGGGAAACAGTGACTGTTAAGAACTTGAAAAAACAGCCCCCAGACCATCAAATAATATACTCAGGTGATTAGAAAGTAAGCAGGCCTCCAGTTTCAAACAATTCCTCTTTTGTCATGACAACTTGTTAAAGCAAACGTGTCAAATTGCTGTATGAAGACTTATTTGAGCGTAAATGACAATAGGCAGTGCATGTGTATTAAAAGGATATTTCACACAAAAACGTAAATTCTGTCATTTACTCGCTGCCATAATGTAATTTATTCCAAACCTGGATGACTTTCTTCTGTGGAACACAAAAGAAGATATTTTGAAGATTGTTTTTGACCATAAAATGAAAATCAATGGGGTCCAAAACAACACTCATTGATTTCCACTGTATGAAAAGTAAGTTTGGATCACTGTAAGAATGAGTAAATCATGACAGAATGTTCATTATTGGGTGAGCTATCCCTTTAAGTGAGTGTATAATCAGCAAAATGTTAATCATAGCACCAATTTCAGTTATTTTCCTTTAGCAGTACGACTGATAGCCAAAATCTACATTAGAACAAGTGACGTTTCCTTCACATTAAATTTTTGCTGTATTTTTTTTAAACATTCCTTTTGTTGATATAGATATGAGCAATAAAACGTCTCAACAAACATCGACTACTACAGTACTCACTTTCAATTATTGCAACTCTACTTGGTTTTACATAGTCTTACAGTCTTGATTTTACACTTGATGGACATCTACCGAACTCAGCTAGATCTCCAACATGTGAGATTTGGCAAATGAATCAGGGTTTGGGTAAAGAGTCCTTCCCCAGGCCTCCCGTGGGTGGTGTGATGCTGGCTGTGCGGTGGAGCTGGAAACAGGCTGGTGGTGAGTGTCCAAGCCCATCTGTTGGTTGGTTCTCTACTTGGGTAACTGGCAGAAATGCATGGTAGGTAGGGTTTACAGTTTGGATCTGCTTACAAACTGAAGAAAAGTGAACCTGCGATGCAGAACGGTAAGTAATCTGCCTCAGTGTACCGCATCTGTCGCATAGCCAGGGAAAGGGTCGGAAACAAAAGCTACAGAAACTTTCCTTTAGGTCAGCTGCATTTCATTTAATCTATAGCAGCTTTCTTCCTTATTCCCTGTCATCTGGAGTCACAGACTTAAGTTCAGCCTTGTTCCGCTCCTTGTCAAACTCCAGGCTGTGGATGGCAGAGGGTTTCAAGGCCAGCGAGGACAGACTCAGTGAGGTGAGAGCCGAGGGTGATAAGGGCGAGGAAGAGGACGTGGGTGAGGTCGGAGAAGAGCGGCCGTTGGAGATGGGAAGAGGAAGGCTTGAAGAGTTGAAGTTCTGCTCTCTCAGTAACCGGTGTTGTCTAAAGGTGGACGAGAGGAGGAGGGCCTCGGCTGAGAGGCTGGACGCGGAAAGGCTAGCCAGAAGTGCTTTGGCCTGGTTGGAGGAGGCCGTCAAGGAGGACAGCGCCACCTCCTGGGGGTACTTCCGCAATCTGGAGGGCAGGTGGTCGGAGAAGCTAGCGGCTCTGGTGCTTGCGAGGAGTGACTCGGTTGCTCTGGCCCTGCTGATGTTCAAACCCAGAGCCTGAGGGTTGTATGGTGAAGGCAAAGTGAGGGGATAAAGGACAAAAGAGTGGGTAGAGAACAAACAGAGCGTAAAAACTAAGAATAAAGACAATTTGCAAGGTGTTTAAGGTTTGGTTTAGCTGTAATGCGTCATTAATCTCTCCCACAAGACACTTTCTCTAAGGAATGAATGAGGCTCTGGAGAATATTGACAACTGCATGATGCTTCAGGCCATTTAAACATAAATAGGATCGACTAGGAAGAACTGGGTAAAGGATTGTAGGCTTCAGTCAGGAGATGCTGATGAAGAAGTGGTGGTGAAGACGGCAGAGGAGGAGGTGGACAAGCCTTGGTCAGGTCAGGTTGGTTTGGGTTGCTCACTTCTGCTCACTGGGTCGAGGGGTTGGACGTGAATGGTTGCCATGAGGGCCGACGAAGGATGGCAGGTGACACGCAGGCAGGTAGCGGTGACAAAGAGGACAATGCAAGAAGAAGGGGAGGATGGGAGGAAGGAGGAAGACAAACACAAGACAACGTTATTCAGGTTAGGATCATTCATGCATGATGCTAGCCTGGTACACAATTCTACGTGTGGATTTCATCACATAAGGGCAAATCCACATATGTTTAAAACACTCACAATGCAGTATGCTAGAAGAAACAGACCATTCACAAAATCTTGGTGGGGTTTATTGAACATGAGCGTATACGCATCTCTATTTCCATCAGTCACTCACAAACACTTTCGGTTCCTGTGTGACAGGACGCTGAAAGTGTTCGACTGAGATCTGCTCAAACTCTAATCAGTTGTGAGGGAGATGGATGGACAGCACGAATAATAGGAGTGAAGAAGAGAGTGATGGAGGTGAAGAGAGAGCCCAGAAAGCCTGGGTCTTTCCACATGAAGTGCCAATTATTCCACCCTGATAGAGCAGAAAAAGACTCTCCATCTCTTTCTCGCCCGTATCTCTCTTCCCCTTTAACCTTCTCCCTCTCTTTAATTTCTCTTCCTCTTTTCCTTTTCACCCAGCCTTCTTCCCGGAGAGCACAACTAAGGTAGTTTAAAATAGTTATAATTTGCAGTTTGAATACACAATCTGAGACACAACTGTTTTTACTATTGACAATAATAAGATGAAGAAAGGATCATATGACACTGAAGACTGTATGGCTGCTAAAATGTTAAAATATATTTAAAAAGAAAACAGTGATGTATTACAGAACAATATTACTATAGTTCTGATCAACTAAATGCAAACTTCTTTTGTAAAACTTACCAGCCCTAAACTTTTGAAGAGTAGTGTACATTTAATTTTCACTCAGTTCACAATTCACAATTAGTCTAATAAAGACAGGGAGAAAAGGTCAGAAACAAAGCAAGTGAATTAGACCAATAAAGAGGTACAAGCAATGATGAAAATATAACGAGCAATGATGTGTTGATTTGAAAGAAAGTCTAGGGAAGGCTAGAGTAGAAAATCAAATTTGGATCAAAAGGCACAGCAGCAGAAAAAAGGAATAGATGAAATGAGACTGGGTGAAAAGATTTGTGCACATAAATGTTTATATTAATTTGTGGCTAGGAAGGTTAAGACAAAAAGGAGATATACGCAGTTTACTTCAAAGGGAATAGTTAGCTATTACACTGACAAGTCTAAACCCTGATCATATCCAGCTTAGCAGGAGTGCCTATAACAGCAAATATGTTCTCCTGTAATTATAGTTGCAACGAACCCTCTGATCTCACTCGTTCTCTTGCCAATATCTGCTTCTCTCTTCCTTCCCCATAAAAGATTAGATTCTTTTCTAATATTCATGGCCTGTTGAACAGGGGCCAGATTTATTAAACAGAGTAAGGAGATTTACACCGCACCAGCATATCTATCCTCTCCTTACCTACAGCACACAGGCCCTCAGCTGTCTGTGTGTATGCGTCTTTTTCTCCCTCTAATCCATCTTTCAAACCTCCCGTTTTCTCCACCTGTCTCATTCACTTGGCTTATGTTGTAGAGCTCACATTTCCCAAGTCTCTGGCTTCACGCTTCCTTTCTCCTGAGACCCACCTGTCTCTGGTTTCTTTGTTCTGTTAGGGGGTTTTAAGTGCACCTTAGAGTCCCAAATGTTCTGTGATTGACGCACCAATTCAGCTTTTTCAAAGCGCCACTCCCGTCACTGCTAGAAAGTTCTCTCCCAGCCTCACTTCACTTGTGACTGACACACAGACACATGCGCACGCACGCACGCACACACACACACCTCTCCTAAAATCTCTCGGTAGTAGTCTTGAGATACAGACTGTTACTGAAATGTCCTCAGACAGACATTTTGAATTGGTTTCAAGCATAAAAATATCTTTTAAGCCTTCAGCATACCATAAATGAAACAAACTAACACAGCAGTAAGTCTGAGAAGGCTAAAACCATTTAAGATTGAGATGAACACATTCAAACTGATACTAAGGCTTGCAGATAGACTCAAGCTACAGACTAAGCCTAAAATCAACACTTAGGCTAGACTAAGTGAAGACCAAAACCAGGACTATGACTAAAAACAAGACTAAAACCAAGTTCAATATTTTAACTTGGATAAAAATGAACAAAAACCAAGACCAAAACAAAGATAGACCAAAACTAGGCTGAGACCAGACTAGACCTAAATAGATAGAAAGATAGAATGTTAGACTGAAGATGGATAGATGGATAGAAGGATAGATGGATGGAATGATAGAACCATGGATAGAACCATAGATGGATGGATGGATGGATGGATGGATGGATGGATGGATGGATGGATGGATGGATGGATGGAACCATAGAACAATAGAAAGAACCATAGATTGATAGATAGACAGAATGATAGATGGATGGAAGGATGGAATGATAGAACCATGGATGGAACCATAGAACAATAGAAAGAACCATAGAATGATAGATAGAATGATAGATGGATGGAAGGATGGAATGATAGAACCATAGAACAATAGAAAGAACCATAGAATGATAGATAGACAGAATGATAGATCGATGGAAGGATGGAATGATAGAACCATGGATGGAACCATAGAACAATAGAAAGAACCATAGAATGATAGATAGATAAAACGATAGAGTGATGGATGGATGGAATGATAGAACCATAGAACAATAGACAGAAGTATAGAATGATATAACGATAGAACAGTAGACAGAATTATAGAAAGAACTATAGATAGATAAACAGATGGATCATACCTGTTGTTGACCCTGATTCTTAAGGAATTCCTCTCTCTGTTTGCTTGTTTTGACCTTTTCTGATCCGCTCTGCTGCAGATGCTTGAGACGAGACAGCGCCTTACCACCACCAGTCTGAGAATGACAAGAGAGAAGAACAGATGTTCTGTGCACTATATTTGTTAATAATTTCCATCCAATTTTCAACAGTGTTTTTGCAATCACTGGCAGTCAGAGGAAGTGCTGGAGGAGAAAAGTGTGCAAAACAGGCAGGAGGGTGATGTGTTTTTAATAGAACACATGCAAGTATCTCAGCGCAGTCCTCTCGAACTTTCATATGTACGCATACACGTTACCTGTGCACATATTAATTGTGAATTCTTGCATTGCAAACTCAGAAATGATAAATCATATTGCTCTGCACAAAGTTAACAAAAGCTCTCCTCACAGTACTTATTAACGGCCACTTTCATACAATGAGGTACATTAGCTTTGTGTTTTATGCAAATGGGCACATCACTGAGGGGCTCTGTAAGAGGATCTAATGCCTGCAATCATGTGGACCTATGGTTGCCAGGCTCCATCTGTCCTACGAAAGCAGTGTGCATCGACCTAGAGCGAGGGGCTCGAATATAGTTAGGTGGGATGATGCAATGTTGGCTTGTGTACAAATGTGTGGGCTGAAAGCAACGCAGTGGAAAACACAAGTGACATCGCCCAAAGCCTTCCCTTCTGTCACTCATGGAGATTAGCTGTGTTCTCAGTGGAGCTGAGTAATACACATGACGTCTGGTGGATTGCTGCTTTGTAGCACGTTAACTCAAAGGTAGATTACCCAGACAATTACTTTCCTGAAGATGAAAGACAAATGCGAGAGAAGACAATAGCGCATAAATTACGTAACAATATCACTTGAGTAGTTCAGAAGACCTTCCCTGGACTTTTTTTCTTTATTTTATGAGGAAAAACACATAAAAATGTCCAATCTACCAGAGGAAAATTAGACAAGGGGAAAGTAATCAAACTGCAAACTCATTTTAAGAGAGAGAGAAAAAAAAAAGAGTAGGCTAATGAAGAAGAGGAGGAAACGAGAATTTATTGTGCGAAAGATACAATACGTTTTTCTACAGTGGCTGGAGGCAAACAATTTATCAAAGCATTTGCAAAAACAGCACAATCTGATCTAGTTGAGCAACCCAGCAGAAGAGACCCTTCCACCAGAGAGGAAGACAGATAGCCAAGAAAGAAAGAAAGAAAGAAAATAGTAAATCTAAGGATCAAGAAGATACTGAAGGCTAGGTTGAACCTTGGCTGTGGATGTACTGATGCAGGATGGTTTGGGTGGGACAATGGGTCTGTTTTCTCCTCCGTCTCTAGGGTTCTGTTCTGTATGTCGAGTGCTGCCGGATCTCTGCATGGAGGAACTCTGCGTCTGGGCAGACGTGGGGAAGATGTTTCCCGTGTGAGGATCAGTGCTAAACTCCATCAGGCTTAGCTCCAGCTCACGGATGGTTTCCTCCAGACTGTCCAGTCGACGGTACGTGCTGTGGCAGATGTCTTCTTTTTCCCCTCCAACACCTTGAGTGCGGATCAAACCGACTTGAGATGTCTCTATGGGCCCATTTTGCTGCAAGACAGACAATGTAGTGTCCGACTTTCTCGTTCGCTCGTCTTTCGTCTCTGTCGCCGCCTCGAGAGACTCCTGAACTCGTGGCTCCCTCCTCAGGGGCTGTTTAATTGCTCTCTCCCTTGTTAAAGGCAGGCACGATTGGGTCACATCCTGGACGGGACTCTGGAGTTCCCTCTGGGCTGCATCCAAGTCTTGTATCCGAGGGACTTTTTGGCTGGTTGTCAAGTCTTGTTTCCAAAGCGACAGACGAGGAGTCCTCACAATGTGGCTGAAGTAGCTTACTCTGGTGTCATTTCCAGTATTATTGTCTTTAATTGTCTGAGCACTATCAGACAGTTTGGTCTGTGCCGAGTCCTCAGAAGGAGATGTGGGGAGAGAGTTACATTCAGTCAAGACTATCTGGGGAACTGGACTGGAGGTCATCCCATGCTGCATCTGAAATATAGCAGTTATTTATATAATTTTAACGGCACAATGTGATTCATAAAAGTATGAGATTCAACGGTTAGGGTAAATGTGAGCCTCTTACCAGAGGTTTCTCTGTAAAATCACTGGCGTGTTCATTTAAACCAGACTTAGATGCAGTCGGCTGCTGGTACATAGTACAGCACACACAAAGATACAAAATTAAATAAAAAATTAAAAACACATAAATATGCAAACACATTCAGGAATAGTTCACTCAGAAACGAAAACGGTCATCATTTACTCCCGCTCATGATGGTCAAAACCAGTGGAACACAAGGTGAAATTCTGAACACTGTTCTAGCCACTCTTTTTCAGGCAATTACCATGTCTTCAAGCTTCAAAAAATGCAAAAGAACCATAAAAGTAGTCCAAAAATAGTCAACTTGACATGCTATAGTCTTATTTTGTGAAGAAAATGACTATAATCTACACTGTTATTCCCTGATAATCTTTCCCTCCATTGAGCTGTTAACCATTGCGATTGTGAACAAATCATTCAGGCTAGTTTTTGCGAATCTCAATTGCGCTATATTTCTGTCATTAACTTAAATGTCGGTTTGGTTACCACACAAAAGTGTTAGCACTTTTAATATGAAAAGTATTATGGATAGTGGTCTCATGGAGCACTTTTATGATATATTTGATGCTTTTGCATACTTTTTTTTTTCTCAATTCTCAGTCCCCATTCATTTTAACTGCATAGAAAAAGAGCATAGTAAAACAAAATTTCTCCTTTGTTCCTCAGAAGAAAGTCATACGGGTTTGGATGAGGGTGAGGGTACGTTAGATGAACTACCCTTTAAAGATCACAGAGCTTTGCCTCTGAGCTCAAATACAAACTTAAAAACAGCCAAAATTCAGAAATCTGGGTGAGTGCTACCACATTAAAATATTAAACAACCTTTACTTCAGTGGAGGAAATTTCAACACACAAAGCAGACATGCACTGGCAAGGCCACACGTACACACTGTAGGTGGTGAATGTTTAATTGTGATTGTGCTCACTGTGATGTGGAAATATCTTTCCGTTTTTTGTTTTTTCTTGTGTGTGCCTAAGAGCATCACTTTATATTGGAGCATGACTAACATTTCAGAGGGACACTTTGAGCATTTGGGGTAAAATATAGATGCATGTGTGTGTGCATGAGTGTACCACAGCAGTCCACAATAGCTTGCAGTAGTGGCTGTTACCTGTCCAGCTGAGGGCAGATGGGGCAACAGCTGTAAACTAGAGGGAGGAGGGTGTTTCCTGGGAGAGGGCAGGGGTCGAGTCAGATATCGCTCAAAGAGCTGAGCGTTCAGGAAGATTGAAGAGAATGAATGAAAAAATATGGGATGCACAGTATCAGTTTCTGATAACTAATTTCAGGATTCCTCATGAAAAGCCCTAGAGACTCTGAAACTCAATCATTTAGAACATACACATTTACACACAGGGTTGTAAATCCCATAATTCAAAATACAGTATAATATATCATTTGAACTGGTTGGAACATGTCCCACCATCAGAAATTACACACTGTACCTTGTAGCTCAGCTATTTATTCATGAATGCGTAATGTAGAGTGTGGGTGAGTATTGTGTTATTGATTTATGGGTTTGTTTCGAGATGAAGCTTGTGAGCCTCATTAGGTTTGAGAGGGAGGTCGGCATGGTGTCACTGCAGCAGTGCCTAGATCGCCACAGGTCTCCACAGGGTTTCCAACAGAGACATGCAGTGGGGATGGAGGACAAGAGACATCTGCTCGCTTACCCTGTCATCCACTCAACCAAGACATTAAAATCTGTCCACTTGTTGGTGTTAATGAGCCTTGCAGTTTGTGTGTGTGTTTGTGCGTGTTTATGCCCTGAAGCAGGTCAAGGAAGCCTAAAATCAACACCAACACAGCTCAAGCAGTGTCAGTCAGGAGAAATGCACTGTAGTGGCCTCCTGGCAAAATGATAATATGTAAATGGAGACGGCTGGGGAGAGAGTTTAGAATTTAATTATGCATCAGTTAAATAAAATACATAAAGATTTGCTGCATGTTCTGAAGCAGGATTAGGCAAAAGTTGGCATTTGAATTGGTAGTAGTACATAGGATGCTAAATTGGAATGATAGTTTTAGAATTGCAGTTCAAAGAAATGTAGCATTTTAGTCTGTCAAAAGTTTTGTGATTAATAATTGCATCATTAATTTTGACCAATTATGTTTGATGTGTGTAAGTTCAATACCGTCAAAACAGTACCATTTTTGGAAAGAAGTCATTTTAATTTTCCCAAACAGTTTATATAAATACTTGTGCCATTCAAAAGTTTGGGGTTTGTAGGATTTTTTGTTTGTTTTGAAAGATATTAATACTTCTATTTAGCAAGGATGCATTAAATTGATCAAAAGCGACAGTGGAGACATTTGTAAAAATTTACTTAACACTTTACCGAAAAGAGTTCACCCAAAAATGAAAATTCTGTCATAATTTACTCATACTCATGTTGTTCCAAACCTGTATGAAGATATTTTGAAGAATATGGGTAACCAAATAGTTGAAGGTCCCCATTGATCTCCATAGTATAAAAAAAAAAAAAAGTCAATGGCTACTGTCAACGGTTTGGTTACTGACATTCTTCAAAATATCTTCTTTGTGTTCAGCAGAAGAAAGAAATTCATTTTCTTGGTGCGAGTAAATGATGACAGTATTTACATTTTTGGGTGAACTATCCCTTTAAAGCCTTACTATATAATGTATTATAAAAGTATTTTAATGCATTAATTATGCCTTGTAATGCATCTTATTACGCATTGTATAGTCTCATGAATAATTGAATGAATACATTATAACACATATATATTCATTGAACACACCTTCAGAAAGTATAATGCATTAAAACACATTACAAACAACCAATTTCAGATGGTTACAATTACAAAGGAATTACAAGGAAGCTGCAAATATTATATTGCATTTTAACTTTGGTTACAATTATTTATGAAAATATATAATGTAGTATTATGTACATTATAGATACCATTATAATGCATAAAGGCTTTAAGTAAAGTGGTACCTGATGTCCTTTTGAACTTCATAACTAAGCTCCGAACTTTTAAACTTTGATTATAATAAGAAAAGTTTCTTGAGCAGCCAATTAGCATATTATTATGATTCTGAAGGACATTGAAGACTGGAGTAATCATGCTGAAAATTTGGCATTGCATCACAGGAATAAAGTACATTTTAAAACATAAGAAAAAGCTATTTTAAATTGTAATTCTATTTCACAATATTACTGTTTTTACTGTGTTTAGTGTTTTAACTAAAATGCAGCCTTGGTGAAGAGATTTCTTTCACATTTCACAAACATTACAAAATCCAACTTGATTTACGGTAATATGCATGGCGGCATATTATTAAAACTATTACAGCATGTATATACATTTATTTGTATTTCATTCCATTTCAATTCAACTTCCATAAATTCTAATTCGAATTATAACTATGCATCCTTCAAATTCTGAAATTTAATTGATATGTACAAGGGATTCCCAATTCAACTGGAGTGGTGCATAATCCTGCTCTGAAGTTGCTAATGCATCTAGAAATAAAGTATACAGGTAAGTGAGATGGCATATTTTAGGTGTTATGGTTGTTAATTCTATGTACAGTTAAATTAGACACACGCAGTATCCCACAATACACTCACTAGTGCTTAACTAACAGCATTTTACATCAGTACAGCACAAGACATTGTCAAACCACTCATTTGAGCTTAATAGTTCATGAGCCAAAGAGCACAGACAGAAATTCAGATCTCCTGCCTGCTAACGTGTGCTTAATGAATGAGCAACCCAGCCAACTGGTAGAACACACCTATGTGTGTATGAGTGTGTGTGTGTGAATGTAATTGCATTGCTCTGTGGGTGTACAGCAGACACATCTGGTGCTTGTGACATATGGACATTAATCACCAACATTAACACTTCGGCCGTTAGGGCACAGACGGTCTGATGTGATTCCTCAGGTAATACATGTGCTCACCTCCAGCTCAGCTGCTAACTTCTCATTGTCGCCCTCCTCTCGCTCTCCACCAGCCATGGTCGGAGGGGTGGAGGCCGGCCGAGGGGCTTCAGATATACTCCTCCGCAGCTTAACATGTGGCTTCTGAGACTCTGCCTCCTCTGATTCTGACTTCTGAAAATACAATATGCACTTTAAAATGTAAAATGCAATTTTGTCTTTTGAAATAAGTTTGATGTACTCTTTGTATATACATAAACAATGACCCCAAAAATAAATGGATATTTTTGGATTCTTACTGTAAATCACACTAATCTGAACAAGAAAATGTTGTAATAAATTCATTGATAGATATTATGAAATAAATATTTATTTATGGATGAATGAATGAATGAATGAATGAATGAATGAATTAATATATTTTATAGTATTTATTTTATTTTTGGATGAAAGTATGAATGAATAAATAAATAAATAAATATGGATTTTTAATCCAGTTTATGAATGAATGAATACATGTGCAAATCTTGTAAAACTAAATTATGGCTATAATAATAATTTATTATGCAGAAATAATAAAGTCTGCAAATGTGTAGAATATGTCCCATTGTGATGCAATGGCTAAATCTTAATTAAAAGTAAACACAAGGGAAATTAACACATAGAACCAACAAAATCTTTCTTAATCTCTCTCAAATTCACCTGTGACCATCAGGTGATTTATCACCATATGAACAGCTAGGGTGATAAAGAAAATATCAACCATAACTAACACACCCACAAACACAGGTGGCTTTTATGAGATGTCTGACATTTTTGAGACCCTGCACTCAAATAAAAGTGATGTAGTGAGTTCCCCTGATTCCTCTCACAGTCTGTGTGTTTCTCTCTCAGGAACAGCTTGCATATAAATGTTTGAGCAAGTTTGCATGAATAAACACACACATGCAACATCACCTGTGTGTGTGATATGCATTTCTGTATGTCACCAGTCACCTTCATACTCTTTCCAGGAATGATCACCTCTCCGCTGCGTGTAGTAAGCCCAGGGGAGGAGGGGAAACTCCGGCGGGGTGGTGGAGGAGGGGGGGATTTTGAGGGCTTCTCTGTACGATACCTTGCCACCGTCAGTTCATCCGAGCCTCGTCTGGATCCACCATCTTTACTGGAGAGTTTATGCTGAGGCTTATTAGGCCTGTGTTCAGGCGTGGCATTGGTGCTAGATGGGCTCTGGCTCTGGTTTTGGTTTTGATTCTGGTTCTGGTTCTGGTTCTGGTTCTGAGCAGGTTTGATCTGCTTGGCGGCAAAGTCCAAGTCAGGAATGGCCTTCATGAGCTCAGCCTGAGTCTCCTCCAATAGTCGATTAATGTCCTGGGCACTGTACTGTGTTAGACTGGCCCTCTTCTCTTCCCAATCCCGCTCTGCTGCCTGAGGAGACATACAGATGAAATTTTGTATGATCATTATTGTTTCAAAACAGCTAGTACACAAGCTCCACCGTTAAAGCCTTTTCACACCAAATGCAAACCTATAGCTCATTCACAACAAGATTTTAAAAGCAAAATATATGCACTACTATTCAAAAGTTTGGGGATTGTAATATCTTTTAATATTTTTGAAAGGAGTCTCTTGCATAAAATATAAGGCTGCATTTATTTGATCAAAAATACAGTAAAAACAGTAATATTGGGAAATATTATTACAGTTTAAAATAACTGATTCTATTCAAATATATTATAAAATTTAATTTATTCCTGTGATGTCAAAGCTGAATTTTCAGCATCATTACTCCAGTCTTCAGTATCACATGATCCTTCAGAAATTAGATGATTTGCTGCTCAAGAAACATTTCCGATTATTATCAATGCTGAAAACCTTTTGGTGGAAAATATTATTGCAAAACAAAAACACTTTTGCACAATATAAATTAAATTGCTGCCATTCTTTTCAGCGGCACAAATTGTGTAAATAGTTAATACAAATTGTGAATACTTTATTTATAATTATATAAATGTGACATTGGAATAGGTATAAATGCCATAGGTGTTAAAAATATACCTTCAATCAATTCAGACTTGGATGTTACATGACTAAATTAAATTAAATTAAACTCAATGACAATTACTCTCATTTTAAATCTAATTCCTTACCAGTCTCACTTCAACTGACGAGGCCTTATCAGACCCGCCTCGGCCTCCCAGCTCTTCCAGACCCCGTCCCTTCAATGAGCCCACCACCCCATGAGAATCTTTCTCACGCTGTACATGAGCCGGGTTAGAGTGGGTGTGGGTGTGGCTGTGGCCGTGGCCTTGACCAGAGTGAGGGCTCCAGTTAGCCAGGCTGGTCTCATTGAGGCTTAGCGGTGGGCTGGTTGGAATGTCAAAGTCTGTGTTCTTCCTGTACTCGTCCCCTCCTCCAAATTTAGAAGAGGGGCTGGAATACTCATCCTGGGCTTTCCATACTCCCTCATTCACCTGCCTGATTAAACCATATAATAGCACTCAAACCAATGAAGAGCAAATTGAGACAGAGTCAGACCATGTGGCTAAACTTGGAATGATTAAATCATTGCAGTCAGTAACTGTTTGTCTACCTCCTCAGTGTGGTGAGAGTGTCTGTGATAGATTTGCAGCGTTTAAGTAGGGCGTCCAGTCTGTGTGGCTCCTCTTTCAGGAATTTCACGGCTTCCACTTCCACTCGTAACACCACCCGCATTTTACTCTGGAGCCCTGGGAACTGATCTGAATGAGAGAGACAAAGAGAAAAACAGTGAATGAGCATCGCTGACTCTCTCCTGTAACTAAACAGTGCTGAGGTTCAAGTGTCTGGATCTGAAGGACAGAAATGAGTTCAAGTCTGTCTCACTCTTCAGCTCCGTAAGAGTCTCTCCCAGTTTCCTCAGCAGCGAGCTTTTCTCCTCCAGCTCTTGCACTGTCACATGTCGGTGACTGACAGACACCTCCTTCTGGATTTCCTCCACTGACTTTTCCAGATCACTGTCAACACAAACATCCTCTCATTAGTTTTATTACATATTGATTGTTTCAGAAAAAGCATAAACCTTTATGGTTTGTTAAATGTCACTAAATTAATGACTTATTGCTGGAAGTTATTATAAAGCATCTCAGTTCACACAGAAGAGAATCTTGCACTTTTTGATGTTTATGACACTTAAAAGGTCAAAAATGTAGAACGAGATGAGTGAAAATCCCAAGCCCGCTGCAGCGTCGGCACACATTTGAATAAGTGTCAGTGCAGCAGGGTGCATTAGCACTAAACGACTGAGACACAGTCGGAGTGTTTACACTCAAAATCCAATTTAACCACGTCAAATAAATCCACCTCCCACAAAATGGTTTGTTACAAACAGCGTCCCGTTAATAATTGAATCACATCAACTGGCTGTTAGCTATACTTAATAACGGCTATCAATTAAAAGCTACATGACTGATCTGGCAGCGAGTTGAAGAGGCGGATTTAGTCAGCCCGCTGCTTTTAATTGGAACAAAATAAATCAATGAAATGCTGTCCGTTGTTGTGGGTCTGCAGGTCTTTAACGGAGACTGTGTTTATACCTCATTGTTATGCATTTATTCACTTTCAGGAATGAGTTGATTAGAACCTGTGCAATAAAAATAACTGGGAAATAATTTTTTGCTCATTATGCAGCAATGTCACTACGCTAGCACCAAAGAACTGCATTATCAGCACATTATGAGCACATATTGTGTGTGAGACGCACTGTAGTTGCTGTATGATGAGTTCTTCCTCATTCAGGTACTTGAGTCTCTCCTCTTCCACTAGGAGGCGCTGTCTCTGGAGAGGGTCTTCCTGTTTCCTCAGCGCATCAGACAGGCGCAGACTCAGCTCTGTCTCTGTCCTCTTCAGCAGACTGCGTATGGAGTCCTGGTTCTGCAACTACACACAAACACATAGATATTTTAAAGGGGTCATGAATTGAGAAATCAACTTCCCCTTGAGCTTTTGATATATAAAAGGTCATGGCAATATAAGAATATCCTGTAAGTTTCAGAGCTGAAAACTTCCTTGTTAGTCAAAGAAAAGCTTTTATTGACAGCTGGCTCAGCAAACGATCGATCTGCGAATGTGCTTACCTGTGACGTCAGAGTTCAGTGCAACGCCGCCTTAACCGAAGAAGACGAATGCCTGATTCTGTAGCCCCGCCCACTGATTCATGCATGTCATGACATGTTAGATAAATAACATAGGCCTACATGGAACTAAACCGGATCGAACTTCCAAGCAATGCCATAAACATTCAAACATGCCATAAGCTTCCTTCAGATTCAATATTAGGAATGCATGGCTGAACTTTATTTTTACTGAAGATCCAGCTCACGTGGGTAGGACATTGCATTTGTTCACTTCATTTCACTGTGGATTCGTTTGTAAACAAGAGACTGGATTTGCAGACAGGATGAGATTAAAAAACTATGCTGTGCCTTCTGGATCACAGAACACAATTATGTGAGTAAAAATATTTTTTTATATGTGATAGTATTGCATTGTTACATATAGTTACATACAGTTTGATATCTACTGATTATGTACGTGTCTAATACAAAATCGCGGAAGTTTTGAACATGCTGATTTGTCTGAGGTGAAGTTTTGCTGATGCACGTAGTACTTGGCACGTGTGTGTATTGTGCTGCATTCACGTGTTATCGGAATTATCGAAAATACAAATTTCCCAGTTAAAAAATTGGACATGAATGCCCTCTCAAGTCAAAATTTCAGTGCGATGAGCTCGTAATCATGCCTTCAGAAGTGGGAAGTAGGACACTTCCGATAGCATGTGAAGGTGGCATTAGTTACGCACGGTTCGTGGTTATATCGATCGGACAAGTAATAAAAAATAACATTCCAATTAATTACGCGTGGATGAGGGATAAATCATTGTGTTTGTTTGATAAAGACATTTTGCGAGCCCTGTGGGCGAATCATTCCAGTTGTCATTTCTCCACATTGTAAGTTTTCAAAACAATTCCTTAAGTGTACTCATGGGGAGCTGAAACTCATTATAATATGCAATACTATCCAATCATAGCAGTGGGCGGCAGTCCTCAATGCGGCACGCCCATAAAAAGTTCCAGGAGCAAGGCTCAAAAAAAGGTTAGAAATAGCCTAGTACTTATTCATTATGTTTTTGAATGTAAAAACTACACAAATGTCATAAGTTGACCTCAGACAACAGTATACTTTAAAAAAAAAAAAAAGCCAGTTCATGACCCGTTTAAGAATGACCTATCACTGCATTTTGCTTAAAGGGATAGGTAATTCAAAAATGACAAGCAGCAAACAAGTCAATGAGGGGCAAAACAACTTTGAAGCCCACTTTCATGGTAGGAATAAAACAGTAGAAACATTCTTAAAAATATCTTCTTTTGTGTCATAAGCCATAAAATCTTTTGAAAACTATCACTTTAAAGCAGTAGCTCTCAACCAGGGGGCCTCAGCAAACTTGCAATGGGGAGGCAGGCTGACTTTAAAATGAAAAAAAAAAAAGAAATAAAATGATATTAATTATATATTAAAACAATCTAACTCCAATCAAAATTAAAATGCTTACAAAACAAACCATTAAATTAATAACTATCCATCTATTCATTCTCTAAACAGCTTTATCCTTTTCAGGGTTGCGGGAAATTAATGACTAAAAATCAATAACTATTTTTTAATGAAGAACATATAGTTCTTTAAACTTCTGGTATCCAAAAATTAATCATAGTTAATTAATTAAATATATCAATACTCTTGGTTTCTGTTAATAAAGTTTGAAAACAAGCAGCTTTGTCTCAATTACAGTAGGAATACTGTAAATATTTTGCCTACAGTATGTTGCGTTGGACAGTGGAGGCTTTCAAGTCAAAATTTTTTAGAACCACTGTTTTGAAGTGATTCATATATGTGGGACGTGTTCCTGGATTAACTTCCTATGTTGTTACCGGGAGCAATATTCTTTTCAACCAATCGCGTCCCTTCTAGGGTAAGTATAAGGCTATTAATGGTTGTTAAGCATTACGGTCTTCAGATGTATCAGTGTGAGAACTTTTATGCGTAGCTATGCTGCTTGGGAGTTCAGCGTTTTACAGAAGGTCAGCTGTCACAATCTTTCACAACACAGCCATCAGATGACTGATATATGTGCGTATACGTAACATTGATCTGTCTTTGACCATATGCAGCTGTCATATTGAATGTGAAGGTATGATATAATAGAATTGACTTCGGAAGAGCGTGTGTTTGCATGTACGTACAGTGCAAGTCTGTATGCACAGCATGCCCTTGACAGTGTTAATGATGGATTGTATTCATTTAAGGTCTCTTGAATGCCCAAATGACTTTTTGTGAATGCGCATCCATGTCCTTGAGTTTGTTTTCTAGTATTTTAAATTGGTGTATGTTGAAGGACTTGTGGGAGTTGGAATGCCAGACATCACCATAATTTTGTGATGCGTAAGCATTCTGCAGACAATGTTTGTTTGCCCTGAGAGGAAAACCGGTTGGACTTTGTCACTTGCATAGTGCCGATAATGAGAAAAGTGTGTGAAACTGTGTTTTTGTACACTGCACGTGTATGTGTGTGTGTGTGTGTGTGTGTGTGTGTGTGTGTGTGTGTGTACGATCCGATTTTAGTGCCGTTTGGTGGTAGTTTCTCCTCGAGCTGAATTATTTATGAGTCTCATGCATTATTCAACATATCCATGTCTCCTAGGTAACGGGATGAGGGCAGGGGCCGTGTCTCAAGCTCTGGCATTCAGGCAGGTAATTGTCTAACTCAGCAATCTGCTGTTGTCATGACACCAGTGGCTTGGCTCTCGACACCAAAGCAATTGACACCAATCTCGCCTTCCCCACACGGTACGCTTCCAGACTGTCACAACATCTCCTCTACTCTTCCATCCATTTGCCTCTTTGTCTTCCAACTCACATCCACCCTAAAATTGGGGTAAATTGTGGTATACATTCCTGAACTGCAAAAAATGACATCTTAATGAGTTTAATCAGTCTTTTTGTTTCCCCATATAAAAATCTCTTAAACTAAGATCGGTTTACCAGAGAAGCAACACTGCATAAGATATTAAGGCTTTTCATGGATTGTATCTTTAATACTTACTGCACTTTACACTATAAACTTCTTTATACTTAAAATAAGTGAAACATCTGCCAGTGCAGTAAGACAAAATACATGAAAGTAACAACACGAGTCTTAATGTCTGCTTCTCCAGTAAATGTATGTTGTTTTGAGAATTTTTTTATATTTTAACTGAAAAAGTTTTTTTGCAGTGTGGGTTTGTGTTTCTTTTGCAAATGCAGACTCTGAATGGCTACAGGGCCTGACGTATTTGATATTACTAAGGCTTATTTTTTTCTCTTTTGCATTTCATTAACATAAATCATGCAATCGAAAATCTAAACATACAGCAGGGCCCAAAAGTCTAAGACCACATAAAAAATCTTGGGGTTGAACATTCCATATAAACCTGGAAATGGAACATGAAGAAATATTATGTAGGAAACAATAAGGAATATCTAAGATTCTGCACTTTTTCTAGGTCACGCATGAGAAAATTAGTGGCATTCATTGTGAATGCAGTTGTGCGAAAGATCAAATTTCTCCAGTTTTTCTACTCTGCTTATTTAGAGAGTTCACGGTTGAGATGCAGGTGTTAACTCATGAATCACACCGGTAGCTATCATTACGCAGTCGGTTTTTATTAAAGCACTGCTGACTAAAAAGCTGACTTGATTTGAGGCCGGCTCCCTCTCTCTCTCTATGGATCCCTGCTGGCCCATACCATCTCATCATTGAGTATGATATTAAGAGTTATTGCCTGCTCCGCTATAGGAGTGAATCACACACAGTAGCAGCCGGGTTGAACACATGCTCGCTTACACATAAACACACACACATTCTTATACACAGTAGTGTAATAAATGCAGCATTCCCACACTTTTTGATCAATGAATTTCTATGACTTCCCAATATTTTTCCAGTCATGGTTCTAAAATAATATGTGTGTGTATAGCCTACTGTTCAAAAGTTTGTGGTCGGTAAGATTTTTAAAAATGTTTTAAGTCTCTTCTGCTTGCATTTATTTGATCAAAAATACAGTAAAAACAGTAATATTGTGAAACAGTATTACAATTTCAAATAACTGTTTTCTATTCTAATGTATTTTTAAATGTATTTTATTCCAATGACAGCAAAGCAGCTTTCAGCAGCCAGTATTACTCACATGATCCTTCAGAAGTTCTGATTTATTACTCAAGAAACATTTATTACTATCAATGGCGAAAACAGTTAATATTTGCTGCTTAATATTTTTGTGGAATATAAAAAAAGGACATCGCTATCATTTTGGAACAACTGAATGCATCCTTGCTGAATTCAAGTATATTCTGTATGTATATGTATATGTATATAAATAAATAACTCATAGGCGATTAGAAAAGTCAGTTTAAATATATTATTATTATTATTATTATTATTATTATTATTATATTATATTTTTATTCATTTATGCTTGGCTTGAAATATTTAATATTTAGTGAGCTAACATTGCTGTTTGTGAGTGCAAGCCTGATTCTTAAAAATGTATCCAGTAATCATAGGTGACTGAAAAAGTCACAAAGCTTCACTGTTTAGATTGTTGCGCTTACAAAGAGAAATGTCTAGCTGATGCAATTTTAGAGCTGAGCATTAATAGAAAAAAAAATTCCACTGTAAAAATGTCCATGACTTTTTAAAGCCTTGAAATACTTAAAAATTCCTCGCAATTTCAAGTGTTGCATGACTGTGGGAACTCTGTAAATACAGAAAGGAAAGAGTATGACAGGCACACAATCCAATAGGACCTGTCAGACTGCTCGCTTTAAATTCAGCCCTCCCTAAAGCTCCCTGAAACATCCTCCCTTTCTCTCCTTCACACATTCACTAACACAAACATTTCCCTTTATCATACTCCTGTTCAACATGTCACAATAGTAATCTGGCAGCTGTCCATACAAGGAATTTCAACAGTTTACAACAGCATCCTTATATATTTATTTAACATATATCGTCCCAGACAGACATCAGATTCTATATCCATCCTGCTCATCTAAGACGAATGCTGTCTTGGGATAGTTGGTCCATATCTGAAAAATCTGACATTTTGACAGATACATTTCTAACTGATATATGAATGTTCTTATGTTTGCACCGGCCTTCCCTGTTCCCTATGCAAGTAACTTATCAAAGATCCTTCTGTTTCTTTCAGTTTCTGCCCTGTACCTGGAACCCACCCTTTATACAAACAAACTGGTATAAAACACTAGCATGTAATGCAAAAAGTACTTTTAAAGTGGTAATTCACCGTAAATGGCTTTTTATAAAATCCAGTGCATGTATGCAGTAGAAATGCTGAAAAACATGACTAGAAAACAGAAAAGGGGCTGTAGTTACCTTTTGCCAAAAAAAAAACCCCAAAACAAAACTGTTTAATTTGGCTGTCGTGCCTCTGTTTATCTGATTGTCCATGGTCTGATCTGTAGATTTAACAAAATCCCTGTAGCTCTCAAAGGTCCACTGGATGATGCAAAATGCACTTTTGAAATCTACAGGGCTTGTGTTATTTTATAATCTATATAAAGACAAATGATCTTGGTGAAGGTAACACAAAAAAAGTATACATTGTTCATTTATATACTAAAGACATTGTAACAACACTGTAAACTCTAATGCTCAAAATAATTAATTGGTTTGAGTAAAGTAAACTTAAATTACACAAATTAGTTCGATCAAATGAACTTGATGAAATATTTAGAACTTTCTTTTTCCTTTGAGTTAAAAAAAAACTGACACATTTTAAGTAATCTGACTTGTTTCATTGTTTTGAGTTTTATAAACTGGTTTCTTTTAATTTAGACAAACTTAAATATAATTGAAACTGGGCTGGGATTTCTACTTTGCAGCATGCTTCGTCATCGCACTTGAAAGGGAGAGTAAATGCTAAAATTATGTGTTATATAATGTTTTTGCAAGATTAATGTTAAATGGGACATTTAGTAGTGTTTAATGCTTTGCTATGGTAATTTAGAAGACTTTCTGTTATATGTTGGGGATTGAGGGGTGGGGGTGGGTTTACCATCATGGTGATGAGTGGAGCTTGGTTAGTGGAGCTTGAGCTTAGTTTGAAAGATATACAGTATGTTAAATGTTCTATACTGTCGTACTCATTCAGAAAGTGCTATGCTATGATATGAAAGTGCTATCAAATGATGTTACCAATTAGAAAGTTACCATTTACTAAATTAGTTGGCCAGGTTTCACACTAAAAATATTAAAGTTGAGATTACATGATATTTTTATGTTAAATGTATGAATTAGCTTAGTCAAATATTTCAAGTTAAGAGTAATTAAAATGTATGAGTACAAAATACAAATCTATCAGTTCTGCGTACTTAAACTTTAAATTTCTTAAGTTAAAAATGTTGATGTAACTGATTACCTCAAATATTTTGAGTTTTGCCTACTTATTTGGGTTTACAGTGAATGCAAAGCGGTTTAATAAATCGGCAAACTTATTCTTTAAGTAATTTTTTTTTTATTTTGAATCCAGTATTTTTAATGTGGTCAAAAACATCAGCAACACAATCCAAAATGCTCAAAAACATTTGAATAGGTTTGATTTTATCATCCAGTTCTTTGGTTTTGAATATTGAAGAGCGCAATGCACACCAACTTTCCATACTGAACTCTAAACATGACCGAGATCAATGAATTTCTTCCTCCACACCACACACACTGAGCTCCAACAGGGCATGAAGCAACAAATCTGCCATAAAAACCAGGTGAGGCCATTCAGCACCATACTCTTTGTTTTTGCTGCTGTGTGTAAATAAATGACACTGTGAGATATCGTGAAGAGTACAAATCAGTGCTGCTGTTCCTGCCGTCTGTGCCTTCTGTACCACCTTCTGTATCACCTCCTTAAATTGTCCTCTGTATCAGCAGGCAAACATCTAGATGGTTTACGGTGTGACGTGCAGGTTAGTTCAATCCTTCATACCTCAGCATTGTTCAGTTCTTGATTCTGATTGGTTGCCACACATTCCAAGGTGCTGATTAATAAGGCTATCAAGTATTTCCAGATTTGCTGACTGCATTAGTTAACTCAGAAGAGCGTTTTAGGGATGGAAACCAATGTCTAGAGATAAGCACATGCACAAGTGATTTCCGTGGAATAACTGACTCCGGACTGCTTAGGTGTTGAAATTTTAATGCACACCTGAGGTGTAACAGGCAATTGGATGTGCATCATGCCACATTACAACTTAAGGTATGCATTAAGTTTTCCGTATTTCAGCGGTCTGTCGTCATTGATTCCAATTGTGATAATGACAATGCCTGACCTTGCAACTGTGCCACAGTGTGTTTCTATGATTGAGCAGTTTAAAAATACCGCTATCGTAATTTATAGCTATCAAAATAGAGTGATAGGCCAGTATTTTGTGCAATATGTGTGACTATTTGCATTGATTCTGTGAGCATTGTGGTCAATAGACAGGTTATTCCTTTCCAAGTAGGAGTGAAATTACAACGTTTTGAGCATTTGGAAATATTTGTGTCCTCCTCAACATAGAACTGAACTGAGCTGAATAATGACAGTATTGCCTTCTGTGGAGCTGCATTGCTGAATTGAATTTGTTTCATAATTGATGAATTATGCAACATTAACACAGTTATTTTCTTGTTTATTGCTGTATAAGCTGTATAAACACGCTATATAAATAAATGTGACTTGACTTGTTTTAAGCTAAATGCCACAATAAGCCAGAAGACCTTTGGGGTTTGATGTAATGTTTTAATATCCAGCTATGCGGAGCAGGATTTGGATGGTCACCCACGGTGAAGACAAAAACTCAGAATAACATGGAAGAGACGTGATTTATCGCATACCGTTTAATCAGGTCATGCCTGTTTAGTGCACGGCATTGCCTGCTGTGTGTAGAGATGCACGAGATTTCATGTCTGCATGTAAATTGTTACCTGCATTTTACGGAGCTGTGTGAGCTGTTTGCGCAGATCGGTGGCGTTCTGTTGTAAGTCGTGCAGATGAAGCTGCATCTGTAGCCTGGAGACGGTGGAGGCTTGAGAGCCCCCAGATGAAGGCGGAGGCATCAGTGCCAGCGGGGCAGATGGAGTCAGTGCTAATAACCACAACAGAGGGGGGGGGGGAGATCAACACTGTGAACTTGAAAGACACTCTCAATCAAATATGAATTAGTTTGCACTTACCCATCTACACCTTCTAAACCAGCATTGTCTAGTCCAGCTCCTGGAGATCAACCTTCCAACAGAGTTTATGCTGCGTTCATGCTACAATGAATGTGTTTAAAAGTTGAGCGAACATGAATGCAACCATAAAGTCACATTTAATTAGGGTTGGGTACCGAAACCCGGTTCCATTATGGCACCGGTACCTATATAACCGGTATGTACCGGACCGAATTAGACCGCAGTTTTCGGTGCCACTTTAATTCAAACGTGCTTTGCGCTTTGGCTGGCGCCAAGCCAGAGACAGACGCGCTCAGCGTTCGTCACATATCACAACTATGCAGTGTTTTCAACCACATCATGTTTATTTTAGGTTCCAGACATTTAAATGCACATAAGTACTAGCAAAAACACACTGATGTCTATGGAAGCGGCAATAATGATCATTTCAGACAGTTATAATCTGCCTACGTGTCTTATTTATATCAAATACACATTATATAGTTAGCTATATAGTTTACTCTATTCTTCTCCCAGTTCACCGGTTCCACTTTCATGTATTTTGTGAGACGTGATGTAAATCCGACAGATCCGATTCTCTGAGGCGCAAACTAACATGATGGCGCCCAGCGCGCATTATAGATCAACTAACACACATTCACTTACACATATTTGAAAATCAGAATATCAGATAGTTCATGACATAGTTAACAAGTTTGAGTATATTTTGAATGGAACGGAATAAAACCGATAGCCTACATCTGTGATACAGCGCTATTGCGGCTGCTATGTGTCATGCGGCAAGTATGCCGCATCGCTATGAAAACAATAAGATGATGCATTCTAAAATATTTAGCCAGAGAATATGGTAATATTTCTGAAAAATAATGATGAATCTTGAAGATGGTTTGTAGCATACAAAGAATACAGACTACTTTGCTGTTATTAGTACTGTAACTGTTATTTAGTGTTAAATTAGGCCTATTGTAGTTGGGTTAGGTTTTACTGTGAATTTAAGTGAATTTGTTGTGTTTTGTATTTATTCATATTTATATATTTAAGTATACTTTAAAGTTTTAATAAGTTGTTCAATTTAAAGAATTTATGATTTTTTTTTTTTTTTTTAAATAAAAAGCCATTCTTTATTGTCACCGTTTTAAAAGTATCGTTTTGGCACCGGTATCGTAAAAAAACCCAAACGAATAGATTTTCATTAATGATGCATTTAAATACACCTGGGAAGCTCCTACAGCCAAGTTAGACAATTGCTATTACAATGTCACACATTCAAGGTAAAAACAGAATATGGAAGACGGAGCAACTCTAAAAGCCATCTTTTCTGTTGTATCAGTGGATAAGTATATGTAAATACACCTGCATTACTTTTACACAATCTTTATGATGCAAGCATGAATCTAACAAAAAAAAAATTAATATGCATAAAGCAAACAGTTAAAAGAGGTAAGATTTTTGTTTTTGAAAGAATGCTCTTATGCTCACCAAGGCTGCATTTATTTAATCAAAATTACAGTTTAGTCACTTCAGTGTCACATGATCCTACAGAAATTATACTAATATGCTGATTTGATGCTTAAGAAACATTTCTTATTATCAATGGTGAAAACAGTTGTGCTGTGTTTATTAATATTTTTGTGGAAACTGTAATATTTGCCACTTGAAGGTTGCATAAGCCCATACATTTCAAGTTGAGGGCAGGTCAATTAAATAATTTCAGCAGATTTTATTCGATCATCATAAGCTTTAAATATATAGCAAAGAAGAATTATAAAGCTTGCCAAAAAACATTTAGCTGGTTTATGAGGAGACCAAAGTACATTTTCCATCATTCTCCATGAAAGCACAAAATGATAAATTACTCAGATAAATACACAATTACACACCTAATGTGCATCCTTTGCTCTTTATTTTGTTTTATTATCTCTAAAAAAGCTTTCTGCCTTAGTCGGTAAGTGACAATAAACAGAACAAAATATGAAATTGCCAAGCGAGTTTATTTGACCAAAATCCCTTCATGTCATAATTACGATTTCCGAATTTGTAAGGAGAAACTTCCCAGGAGGAATGAACATAGCATTATTTCCAGCCCTGTTCTAACCCACCTGGCTGTGATTTTAATCAAGTGAACTCCGTGACCTTGACTAGCTGGATCGGGTGTGTTTGATTAGGATTGATGCTCTGAACTCTGTGGGACGGAAGATCTCCAGAAACTGAATTGAGAGCTTTTGCTCTAAACCCATCCTTCCTTGTGTTTTCAGACAGATATACACTAACCCGTACACACACAAAGCGTGTTGTCACCTCCAGGGTCCACTGAGGAACATGCTGTTAGTGAGGAATACAGAGATACCAGCACTCTCCAGTCAGTCGTTTTTAACAAAACATATAGTGATTCCCTAAGATTCAGGAAATGTGAAATCCGACACATTCTCCTAACACTTCATTTTCAGTGTGTGAATGTGTCAAGTTTAGGAGTGAAAACAGACTGAGGGAGAGAAATATCTAGTGCAGGTAGGCCATAGAGGAGAGATACCGTAAAAAGCTACAGTGGGAACAGGCATTAAATGGGATCACATTTTTTAAAACAGACACACACACTACATACACCGGGAAAGACACGCCAATCCACATTAAACATGAGAGAGCAGAGACAAGGCTACCTTTCTTCTTCAGCCGGCCAGCTGTAACATACAGTAGAAGCTGTCAGCTTGTTCCAGTTAACTAAATAGGCGTAATGAAGTAAAGCAACAAAGTGCTGAATTGGACCTGCCGTGGATCAGATTCAAAGGGGGAGACTATGACTCATGGGAAACCCTCATGGGATACCCTCTCGATGGCCCTTTACTGAGGCGAGAGTCGTTTTAGACTCACCTCTCAAACCGTGGAGAATCTTCAAAGACAAATCTAGCAAATCAAAACTCTGGCTGTAGCCTTTGAAGGGCTGACCACTCAGAAGACGTTCTCTGAGGACGCCCGTTACAGATTTGAGAAGGAGGAAAAAAAAGAAAAAAAAGGACTGAAGTCTATCCATGAAAACATCAAGGTTATTCTGACAAAGAACAACAAAGGAATGAACACAATGTAGGGTCCTTCCTTCAAGTGCACTCTGATAAAGAATGTCATGTCTGGTTGTTTTAATACATCCAAGTCAAAGGCCTGTTTTAGATCATCAGTGTTTCAAACTTGGGCCAGCTACTAAGAACACAATATTAGACAGATCAGAAATTAGTTTGACACCCTGCCTTACGACTGCTCTGGACAACCATAGAGAAGTAGCTGGACTCACTTCCTGTGGCGGAGCCGTCGCTGGTGGATTCGGTCTTCTCGCTGGAAGAGAAAGGGAAGGGCCGTGAAAAGTCCGCCCCCTGGTCCGGAGGGCAGCCCGCCATCATGCAGAGACGCAGCAGGCCGCATCTGAGGATCATACAGCCATGATACTACCACTGTACTACAGCACCTAACACTACTCTGAACTACACTACCACTGTACTACAGCGCCTAACACGACTCTGAACTACACGACCACTATACTACAGCGCCTAACACGACTTTGAACTACACGACCACTGTATTACAGCGCCTAACACGACTCTGAACTACACGACCACTGTACTACAGCAATACTACACAAGCTTTCTCTGTGCCTAATCAAGGGTTATGCTACTATCAAAAGCACTGCTACTGTGCCTTTCACTATTTCTACATTTTACAATTCCTCTGAGTAACACAGCTTTATTTAACCTATAAAACTGTTAAAACATGTTCACTACCGTTCAAAAGTGTGGGGTCAGCAGGTCAGTACAATTTTTTAAAAGAATTTTATTTGGCAAGGATGCATTAAATTGATCAAAAGTCTTAGTGAAGACATTTAGAATGTTACGAAAGATTTCTTTTTCAAATAAATTAATATTGACATTTCTATTAATTAAACAATCATGAAAAAGCAGCACAGCTGTTTTCAACATAACAAAACATGTTTTTTGAACAGCAAATCATCATATTAGAATGATTTCTGAAGGATCATGTGAAACTGAAGACTGGAGTGAAAATTAAGCTTTGCCATCACAGGAATAAATAACATTTTAAAATATATTAAAATAGAAAATTTTACATTATAATACTAATTAAATATATTAATGTTTTTACTGTATTTTTGATCAAATAAACAACCTTGATGGGCATTGGAGACTTCTTTCTAACACATTAAAGAAATCCCAAACTTTTGAATGGTAGTGCATTAGAACTGACCAATTCAACCCAATACACTACTGAGATTCATATTGAACTGAATATAATCCAAAACACTTCAACACTATGCTCCACCACAACTGTCTTTTATGATGTAAAATAATAAGCAATGAACTCTCACTTAACACTATCTGTAAGACCTATTCACACCAAGTCTCAATTATGAGCACAAATTTGAAACAAATATTGGAAACAAAATCCTTCTAAACACCAAGTAAACAGATTTGCACTGTGATTATTGGATATTTAAATTTTTGTTTGTTTGTTTATAGACAACTTTACTAAGCAACAGTATTTGCATGAACAGTTTCAATCCTAACTCTATCTAAAACTGATTAAAGATCCTTACTGAATTTTCTCTTTATACAATGCATTTGTTTTTAAATCTCTACTCAACGCTTTTACCTCACTACTCTCTTTTGGAGGTAATAATCTAAATAATATTAATTTCCTTACATAAAATATTCCATAGTTGACGTGAATGACTTTTCACATTGAATATGAATGACAACAAATGTCCAGCAACATCAAAGCACCGGTACAAAGAGACTCATGGCGATTGCAGGACAAAAAATACCACCAGCACACACACAACTTCAATACAAGCACTTTACATTCAGCAAGTGAAGACATTTGCAAGCTTTTGAAACATACGAATAGCCAATGGCTACATAGCAAACATGAGAGTGCAGGATATTACCACATTAAAGCAAAATGGTACCATGCTATGTGTATGTGTGAAATGGTTGAATGCATTATGCAAACTGGTATTTTAGTGTTAAGTACATTGCACAAAGTACGCAGTCTTATGTACAGTTGTTTTCCATACACATGAGAGGTAGTATGGAACGTTTAGCATAACAATACTCACTAATGCTTTAGCTTAATGCTAGAGAGCAAAAACAGGCTGCATCACGGAATTATTTAATTACTGTAAATACTGTATTTTATGTTGCATGTGATAATTATCTAAAATTATTAAAACATTTACTTAAAATGCCATTTATTTCTCCAAAAAAGTGATATTTCTCCATAAAATAAGTTGAACTGGGAACTCACAGTTACTGTGTGTCAAATGTTTAATGTGATTGGCACATCAGAAGCCTGTCTTGGCTGATGGTCTGTATGAGTGAGATGACTTTTATAGGTTGGTTTTGTCAATGTAAGTGAGCATCTGATTGGCTTTGGTTCCATGTAAATGGATCATAGATGGCTTTGTGGATGTAGTGATGTCTTACGTGCTGTCGCTGTCTGGTGCTCGGGTTAGGACGCTCTGAACCAGTCCAGTCAGACTGGCTATTTGCTTCTCCATTGCCTCCATACGATCCCTGCTAACAAGACAAACAGACAGACAATAAATAATTGTACACATTTTAAATATACATATTCTAGGGGTTTTCACATATATAGTTTTCAAGATATTATGTCTTGTATGTGGGTTAGTAGTGTCCATTATCTGTTCAGAGACAGCAAATTTCACTCAAGATGTCTCAATACATAAGTACAATCGTGCGAGTGCAGGTTTGTTTTTTTAAGTGAGGAGCAGTAAAAGCGTAAAAATGGTTTAGCTGTTGGGTCAATCTGCTTGGGAGAAGACTTAGTAAGAATTACCCAGTCTCCTTTTAAAATGTGCCACACAATCCCAGGGCTTCCCAAGGAAAAGACAGTGCCACAAATAATGCATATGGGTCAAATAAGAAGGTCCACAGTAAAGATAAAGAAAACTATTTTTAAAACTTGTTTGAAATGTACTCTTCATTTTGGTTTCATATATGATTTTGAGAAAACATTTTCAACAAAAGTTGCAATATAATGATGTAATGTGATGTAACCATCAAGTAAACAGCAATAACATATATATATATATATATATATATATATATATATATATATATATATATATATATATATATATATATATATATATATATATATATATATATATATATATATATATATATATATATATATATACACATATATATATATATATATATATATATATATATATATATATATATATATATATATATATATATATATACACATATATATATATATATATATATATATATATATACACATATATACACATATATACACACACACACACACACACTCACCTAAAGGATTATTAGGAACACCTGTTCAATTTCTCATTAACGCAATTATCTAATCAACCAATCACATGGCAGTTGCTTCAATGCATTTAGGGGTGTGGTCCTGGTCAAAACAATCTCCTGAACTCCAAACTGAATGTCAGAATGGGAAAGAAAGGTGATTTAAGCAATTTTGAGCGTGGCATGGTTGTTTGTGCCAGACGGGCCGGTCTGAGTATTTCACAATCTGCTCAGTTACTGAGATTTTCACGCACAACCATTTCTAGGGTTTACAAAGAATGGTGTGAAAAGAGAAAAACAACCAGTATGTGGCAGTCCTGTGGGTGAAAATGCCTTGTTGATGCTAGAGGTCAGAGGAGAATGGGCCGACTGATTCAAGCTGATAGAAGAGCAACTTTGACTGAAATAACCACTCGTTACAACCGAGGTATGCAGCAAAGCATTTGTGAAGCCACAACACGCACAACCTTGAGGCGAATGGGCTACAACAGCAGAAGACCCCACCGGTTACCACTCATCTCCACTAAAAATAGGAAAAAGAGGCTACAATTCGCACAAGCTCACCAAAATTGGACAGTTGAAGACTGGAAAAATGTTGCCTGGTCTGATGAGTCTCAATTTCTGTTGAGACATTCAGATGGTAGAGTCAGAATTTGGCGTAAACAGAATGAGAACATGGATCCATCATGCCTTGTTACCACTGTGCAGGCTGGTGGTGGTGGTGTAATGGTGTGGGGGATGTTTGCTTGGCACACTTTAGGCCCCTTAGTGCCAATTGGGCATCGTTTAAATGCCACGGCCTACCTGAGCATTGTTTCTGACCATGTCCATCCCTTTATGACCACCATGTACCCATTCTCTGATGGCTACTTCCAGCAGGATAATGCACCATGTCACAAAGCTCGAATCATTTCAAATTGGTTTCTTGAACATGACATTGAGTTCACTGTACTAAAATGGCCCCCACAGTCACCAGATCTCAACCCAATAGAGCATCTTTGGGATGTGGTGGAACGGGGAACCGTGCCCTGGATATGCATCCCACTAATCTCCATCAACTGCAAGATGCTATCCTATCAATATGGGCCAACATTTCTAAAGAATGCTTTCAGCACCTTGTTGAATCAATGCCACGTAGAATTAAGGCAGTTCTGAAGGCGAAAGGGGGTCCAACACAGCATTAGTATGGTGTTCCTAATAATCCTTTAGGTGAGTGTATATATTCAGGGTTTACAGTTCAAACAGTCACACCATGTGACATTTTACAACCTAAACTAACATTTTAATAAAAAGATAAAATTATGTTAAAACATGACTGTGTCAAGGTCAGTAAGTATCTTAAAATATGCTTATATTTATGTACATATGCTTATATATCACAATCATGAGGGTCTGCAGGGGTCCCTCTACTGATTAAAAGTAACAGTAAATGCATTTATAAAGTTACAAAATATGTTTTTATCATCATATTAGAATGTTTTCTGAAGGATCATGTGACACTGAGACTGGAGTAATGATGCTAAAAATTCTGCTTTGATCACAGGATAAAAATTACATTTTAAACTTTAAAAAAATATTTTAAATACACATAAGTGGCCAAAAGTGATGTCTGGAGGGGATATTTGTTTTTGAAGACCCTACAAATTCGATTAAACCATCAAAATATGAGGAAAATATTTTAAATATGAAGGAAGAACAAAACGATAAACTTGGTTAAGGTATTTATAAGACAAAATTAATTTATTTGAAAATTATTTCAAAACTATTTTAAAAATCTTACCAACACCAAACTTTTGAATGGTAGTGTGCTTAAGGATCTTTCCATGTGGCATTTGCAATGATAAATTCTGCTTATTAATTTTCTTGTTTAGAGTCTTTAGACTGATGTACACTTCTTGTCAATGAAAATGTGTGTTAAATGTCCTCACATCCACAAACTCACAGCTATCCTGTACCACATACATGCACATTGTTGCCAGTGCTCACCGTGTGTCCGTCTCGCCCCCAGACAATGGTGACCCAAATCCAGAACCCTTATTCCCATCTCCCAGGGGTTCAGAACTTGAGCTGGGTCTGGACTTCGGACTCTCTACAAACACAGAAGAGGAAGCGGAGTCCTTGCGGAAGGTTGTTCTCACAGGTGACCCTCGGCTTGGAGACCCGGTGAACGAATCCCTGTCACGCAGCTGCACGTCGGGAATTTTCTGCGGGGAGGAGGGCGGCAGACGAAAGCCCATGCCGAGTGTGGAGCTGCCATATGTATCAGAGTATAGAGAACCTCCAGGTTTATACAGGCTGTCCTCTAGGTCGCTTTGCAGCGCTGCAGCTGAGTATGTACTGAGAGACCGAACTGAACCTCTGCGGTACAGCCCTCCTGACACAGGGAAGCCGAAGGGGTCAGCGATGGTGGCCAGGGACTGAGTAGAAGCGATACTAAGTCGACCCTCGTGCATCAAGCTGTAGGGATCAGCATAAAGACCTTCATTCTTCAGGAGGACCATGTTTTTGCCAGACATCTCCTCATCAGGTTTGACATCACGACGCTCCAGGATGGCCGAGGAGGAGGGGGTTAGGCCTTGAGCCTGTCCGTGAGAGGGCGAAGGGTGGTGGGAGTGGGATGGATGTTGGGGGCCCTGGGGGTGAGGGTGACCCGGACCAGCAAAAGAGGGGGGGCGACCTCCGCTGTAGGAGAGACGGGATCGGGAAGGGGAGCCGGAAGAGGGTGAGGCAGTGGAGGAAGGAAGAGTGTTGAGGCGACGGGTAGGTGACGAGTCCCTGGATGTGTAAACCATCTCTCTCTAAAACAAGACAGAAAAATAAATAAATAGCATTTTATGAATACATCACTCTGAGTAACTTTATATGAAGTTGTAGGAGAGGTAAAAGACTGAATACATGAACATGGGGAAGTCATATATAGACATTATTTGTCTGACAGAATGTTTAAAAACCTACAGATATTTACTGTAAAAACCACCTTCAGGCATCAGTTGCATACATTTACTCTGTAGCACTCATAGTTAGAAGTGTTGAAGAGAAGTGGATATGTGCCAAAAATCATTCAAAAGTGAAAATGTGGTGCTTGCAAATCAAACATCTCAAAGCAAGAGCAATCCTCTAAGGTTTAGCATGAAACCAAGAGTGTAGCTCTAGACTCATCGCCCCATTCTCTACTTCTCTCTCACTCACTCTTTTCATCGGTCTGTAATTCAACTCTTGGGAGCTCTATTCACCCTATTCACTCCTTTCACCCAGCCTAGCTAAAGCTACTGGCATAACATTGGATTACATGACACTGTATTCAGATTTCAACACCACTTCTGAGTGAGCGCATATACTTTACTATGCTACAATGAGAAGAAGTAGAGATTTTAAACTCTCTATTCACAAACACCAGGAAACCCACACTCATCTATTAGATCCCTTTTTCTGCCTGGTTGCATCTCAGTATCTTTCGTTCTCTTTTCACCACTCATTTCCAATCCTGCATCATTTCATAACCTCTATATCTGCTTGTTACTTTACTTGCTATTATGGCACAGCTTGTTTTGTTTTATCTTAAGGCACTCATCCATCTTTTCTTTATATACATTGCTTCTCATCATTGTTCCCTTTTGTTCTCCTACTCTGAGAGCAGTCAAAGTTCCTGAAGCATTACAGGGATATAACTTGTTAGCCTGCATACACGGGCACATTGAAGTAAATGCAACTACACACTCCAGGGAGCAGTTGACATGTTCTGTCCAGAGTTCTGCTGATTACATAGAAATGGGTTTTATATATTCACACACACACATACACACAGCGAAGGGCTGTAGAGTTTCAACTCAAGTGGTAATTTGAATAAGTTCAAAGTAGTCAAAAGGCACAATGAACTTGTCACTGCAGGTTGCCACTTTTTGGAATCGCCTTTAACCTAATTGTAACCCAAAAATTAACCTAAAAACAAATTAAAATTTAAATTAATTCAAAAAGAATGAACTTTTCTTTTCAAAGAAGTTTTCAAACTGGGGCCCTGGGTTCTAGAAGGTTTGTGGATCATTTAAAAATATATTAATTACATGTTACATTTAATAATTTTTAACACACTGAAATTTTTAATATTATTACTGTTTAATCAGAATTATTTTATCCAATAGACAAGCGACTCTGTCAACTTAACAGAAAGTAATTATTTTCCAGACAATATTTTCATTATTTTTAATTGTATAAAAAGTTTTATTTAAAAAAATATATATTTTAAATATTTAAACATGAGAAATTTAAAAACAAATTTAGAAACATGTTGTCGTTATAATATTCTACATTCCCAATCCTCATAACATAAAAAACCCCAAACTGAATAAACACACACACTCAAACATCATTGTGCCCACATAAACCCCCACAGACAGACAATAAACAGAAACATTTGCATACATTAACAGACTCATGTCTAATGTTAGCTGAGAGTGAGCTTGACACTCTCAGAGGGTATGAAATGGTAAAGACGACTCACACCAGAGAAGTAAAAATGAACATTTGATCAACAGAGTGACGCAACATGATTGCATTTCAAAGTCAACCCACATCAAACTCCTGTGGTAGCACAGCGAGCTTACAAAGTAAAACTCCCAAGTGGTATGCCAAAAACTGTGCATAATTCAAAAACCTCCGAGTTCAAGAACATCCAAATCTGAAAGACGTCGCTCAATGGATCAAACAACGGGTACTTCCCTTTAAAATATTTAACACGCAAAGAGGACTGTGACATCAATTTGAAGGTTAGGTTTGCCTCTGATTTTGCCGCATACTGGGATCTATAGCCGTGATTTCTTATTTTGACTTGGAAAAGAAAACATTCTTTAAATATGGATCATGATCAGTGCCTTATTTTACCCATAAGCCCATGCCGGGACAATGTAAGATGGCAAACAAACTGAATCACTGAATGCAGTAGAAATATCTTACCCTGAGGTCTCCGTTGGCAAGATGTGCCGCAGGATAGGAGGCATAGATGGGCTCTTTGCGATATATTTTAATGATGCTGCGGTCCTGTATGTCTCTCACGTCCTCCAGCTCATAGAAGACGTTCCTGGCTTCATCTTTGATCAAGATGGCTGTGTTCGGGGACTTCAGCATTCCTGCTGTCAGCTTCTGAGGGAACATGTGCACGATGAGGGCATGCAATGTCTCCAAACTGTTGAGTTCATGAGTGATATGAACACGCCTGGTCTCATCTCCAAACTGCAGGAAGAGGACACCTTAGGAGAGAGGAGGTAGTAAGAAGAAAGTCAGGAAAGAACACCAGGATTAAGAGTACGTATTTGAATTGTATATAAAATCTCCATCCATTTGGATTACAGTTTTAACATTAACTAATACAAAACTTGATGTGATGCATATTTGTATGTCATGCATAAATGAAACGGGTAAGAAATACACTATACTGCCAAAAGTATTGGGACACCCCTCCAAATCTTTGAATTCAGGTGTTCCAATCACTTCCATTGCTAACGGTGTATAAAATCAAGCACCTATGCAGACTGTTTCTACAAACATTTGTGAAAGAATGGGTCGCTCTCAGGAGCTCAGTGAATTCAAGCGTGGAAGAGTGATAGGTTGCCACCTGTGCAATAAGTCCATTTGTGAAATTTCCTCACTACTAAATATTCCACAGTCAACTGTTAGTGGTATTATAATAAAATGTAAGCAATTGGGAACAACAGCAACTCAGCCACATAAGTGCATGCTGAGGCGCACAGTGTGCAGAAGTCGCCAACTTTCTGCAGAGTCAATAGCTATAGACCTCCAAACTTTGTGTGGCCTTCAGATTAGCTCAAAAAGAGTGTGTAGAGAGCTTCATGTAATGGGTTTTCATGGCCGAGCAGCTGCATCCAAGTCTTACATCACCCAGTGCAATGCAAAGCGTCGGATGCAGTGGTGTAAAACATGCAGCCACTGGACTCTAGAGCAGTGGAGACGTGTTCTCTGGAGTGACAAATCACGCTTCTCTGTCTGGCAATCCAATGGACAAGCCTGGGTTTGGCGGTTGCCAGGAGAACGGTACTTGCCTGACTGAATTTTGCCAAGTGTAAAGTTTGGTGGAGGGGGGATTATGGTGTGGGGTTGTTTTTCAGGGGTTGGACTTGGCCCCTTAGTTCCAGTAAAGGAACTCTTAATGCTTCAGCATACCAAAACATTTTGGACAATTTCATGCTCCCAACTTTGTGGGAAAAGTTTGGGGATGGCACCTTCCTGTTCCAACTTGATTGGCCCTGACCTCAACCCGATAGAACACCTTTGGGATGAATTAGAGCGGAGACTGTGAGCCAGGCCTTCTCGTCCAGAAGTACCAGACCTCACAAATGCACTTCTAGAAGAATGGTCTAAAATTCCCATAAACACACTCCTAAACCTTGTGGAAATCCTTCCCAGAAGAGTTGAAGCTGTTATAGCTGCAAAGGGTGGGCCAACTCCATATTAAACCCTATAGATTAAGAATGGGATGTCATTAAAGTTCATGTGCATGTAAAGGCAGGCATCCCAAAACTTTTGGCAATATAGTGCATCTAAGATTTCTTTAATAAACTAATAGACTGAATTGGTTTTATCTGTTTTAAATACAAAATAGCCAGATTTATATAGTTACATAATAAATCCAATTAGCCAATCTCTCTTAGTCTGAATATGGCTTGTTGCACAACTAATCATATGTTCATATGTTTTTCAAGTTTATGCTGATTCTAAGTAATTTCAAAGAAATAATTTTGAAAATATGATTATTTAAATAAATTGAAATATAATGCAAACAGTCAATAATAAACTATGCCATAATTTCTTGAGTGCAGAAACCTTACCGTTTCATTTAAGTATGACTAACAAATATCAAGTGTGACAAGCATTACATTAAGTTAATTAGTTTATCTTAAAACTGTGTAATCCAAATGAATGGACATTTTACATACAATTTAAATAGTCAAATCTTAAATGTAAGCTTAAAGATTTTTTGAGTGCACTAAACCACTGTGAAAGAGAGGGATGTGAGCGACAGCAAGTCTCATGTTTACGGCTGCTGAACTCTTCCTGCAGACTTTTTGTCATCAGTTTCTGTCAGTTTTTCTCGGCACACTTCACCTAACGGGGCAGCAGGTGATTCTAAACTTCCTGCTGATGGGACAATAATCTCTCTGTGGGGAACAGCTCAAACTGAATCACTTTCAGCAAATATTGTGTGCTTGCTGCTAACACGCACACAGAATGAGAGTTCAAGACTAAGAGATGCTTCACACCATGGAAACCAAAGCTAAAAAAACAAACTGTTGAAGGTCAGTTTGTGTGAATGCATTGTACTGCTGTAATTAAAACACTGCTATTAACTATCAAAAAGTAGCTACGGTCAACAAACTTTCATTTATACCACACATATTTCCTGAGGTTAATGTTCTTGTAATTTTGAGTTATTTAAAAGGATATGTTTATCACAGTGTATACTTAATTGTCTATTAAATATCCAAGTAAATGTCTGCACAACCTTTGGGTTAATGTTCACATTTTAACAAAGCTTCTTGCTTCTCAGTTGCACACTGAAATAGTTTTTTTAAATGGTTCAGAAATCATTATAATATGCTGATTTGCTGATTATTATGTTGAAACAGTTGTGCTGCTTAATATTTTTGTGGATTCGGTTATAGACTTTTACAATACATACACATCTTTAATGTCACTTTTGATCAATTTAGCATCCTTATTGAATAAATAAATTAATTTTTATTTATTAATTTTTTTTAAAACTTGCTGAATTTACTGAATATTTTGGTGCATTTTTCAGGATTATTTGATAAATAGAAAATTCAAAAGACCAGCATTTATTTCAAATAGAAATCTTTTGTAATATTATAACACATTTACTGTCACTTTTGACATATTAATTTCTTCAAAAACAAAAAGATCTTACTTTTGAATGATAGTGTAAATAGACTTAAATCTGCATAACCACTGGAGAACCTGTTAGCCGTGACAGCACCAAAGCGCTGTCACTAGTAAAGTTGTGTGTATGCGGGCATAAGCGAATCAGCCTTTTGAGTGTCAGGTAAAGATGGTAATTTACTGTGAACATTTGATTTACACTCAGATGAAGTGTGCGTGTGTATATGTTACCTGGAGAGCGTAGTTTATTCTGGCTTGCAGAGCGGGAGAGGGGGAGGCTCTGACGGAAACGGTTCATGCGGTTGAAGCCCAGCGGCATGTCTGCCTCAGACATGGTCTCCAAAGACTCAGCAGATGCGAAGGACAGTTTAGATGCCTGGTCTGCCAAACCTGACTGAGTGGACTGGGAGTGACGTGGACTACGACTCTAAATATAGAGAGAGAGAGAGAGAGAGAGAGAGAGAGCATGCATTTAAATGGCATGATGTAAAAGAAAAACATTACTTACAAGGAGAAACCAAGAGCAAATTCCTCCAATCAGAGTAAACTGCAGCTAAACGTGCCAAGTTTCTACGCAACAAGTCTCACAAAACATAACATCACTGCTGCAAGGTGAGAAAGCAAAGCAGATAATCTGATTCTGTGGGTGTGTAATGATGGGAAAAACAGAAATGCATTGATAGGGAAAAAGTCTGCACAGGACAAAGGTCTCTGTGGATATATAAACAGACTGAGATGCTAACAATTACACAGAACAAACTGTCTGCCTCACTAAAGCATATACAGTAACTGTAAATCGCACACTTGTGGATTTCCTGTCAGATGTTTCAGTATCATTGCTGTGGTTGTTTTGTAGTATTTAATGAAGAGGGTTCACACAACCGCATCGTGGTGTGTTTCACAAGCTCAGAGACACCTGTAATGAGCTCCCAGGATGCACTGGGGAAAGACTGGCAAGCTGGTTTGCAAAGCAGGACACAACAGAGTGACATCACCATACATCAGATCAATTCTCCTCTGTGCTGCAAAAAAAAAAAAAAAATCACTCTCTTACTCTGTATTTTTGTCTTGTTTTCCAGTAAAAACAGCCAAACATCTTTAAAACAAGATACATTTACTTGATAAACACATTTGTGTAGCATACACTCACCTAAAGGATTATTAGGAACACCATACTAATACTGTGTTTGACCTGCTTTCACCTTCAGAACTGCCTTAATTCTACGTGGCATTGATTCAACAAGGTGCTGAAAGCATTCTTTAGAAATGTTGGCCCATACTGATAGGATAGCATCTTGCAGTTGATGGAGATTTGTGGGATGCACATCCAGGGCACGAAGCTCCCGTTCCACCACATCCCAAAGATGCTCTATTGGGTTGAGATCTGGTGACTGTGGGGGCCATTTTAGTACAGTGAACTCATTGTCATGTTCAAGAAACCAATTTGAAATGATTCGAGCTTTGTGACATGGTGCATTATCCTGCTGGAAGTAGCCATCAGAGAATGGGTACATGGTGGTCATAAAGGGATGGACATGGTCACAAACGATGCTCAGGTAGGCTGTGGCATTTAAACGATGCCCAATTGGCACTAAGGGGCCTAAAGTGTGCCAAGAAAACATCCCCCACACCATTACACCACCACCACCAGCCTGCACAGTGGTAACAAGGCATGATGGCTCCATGTTCTCATTCTGTTTACGCCAAATTCTGACTCTACCATCTGAATGCCTCAACAGAAATCGAGACTCATCAGACCAGGCAACATTTTTCCAGTCTTCAACTGTCCAATTTTGGTGAACTTGTGCAAATTGTAGCCTCTTTTTTTTATTTGTAGTGGAGATGAGTGGTACCCGGTGGGGTCTTCTGCTGTTGTAGCCCATCTGCCTCAAGGTTGTGCGTGTTGTGGCTTCACAAATGCTTTGCTGCATACCTTGTTGTAATGAGTGGTTATTTCAGTCAAAGTTGCTCTTCTATCAGCTTGAATCAGTCGGCCCATTCTCCTCTGACCTCTAGCATCAACAAGGCATTTTCGCCCACAGGACTGCCGCATACTGGATGTTTTTCCCTTTTCACACCATTCTTTGTAAACCCTAGAAATGGTTGTGCGTGAAAATCCCAGTAACTGAGCAGATTGTGAAATACTCAGACCGGCCCGTCTGGCACCAACAACCATGACACGCTCAAAATTGCTTAAATCACCTTTCTTTCCCATTCTGACATTCAGTTTGGAGTTCAGGAGATTGTCTTGACCAGGACCACACCCCTAAATGCATTGAAGCAACTGCCATGTGATTGGTTGATTAGATAATTGCATTAATGAGAAATTGAACAGGTGTTCCTAATAATCCTTTAGGTGAGTGTATATTATTTTCATTGAATCAACACTATACCGTTCAAAAGTTTGGGTCGGTAAGAAGGCTCAGTGGCGGAGTCAGAGGAGTGTCCAGGGCACTGGCTGACTATACTGGCAGTTTGATGCTGATAGAAATGTAATTTCACCTTTTGTTGAACGAGGTATTTGTTTTTGACGTGACGATGCAACACATTGCTGAATGTATATTAGCGTTGGATATTAAGAATAATAATAAAAATTTACGTTATTTGCTAATATACAGAAGATAAAGAATAAAGGTAGTCTCACCCTGTTCGAGAAGCGCAGAGCTGTTCAAACCAAAATTTTTCCCAAATTATTGTTAATTCAGCCTACATAATGACTCAACCTTAGGCTGGAAGAGAGTGTATAGACATTTTCAATAATATTTTAGTTTTTCTGTGGATTCAATATGTAGAGAGATATACTAATACAGATTGCACTTTCTCTCTCCATTTGCACGCTTTTTACAGCAAAACTCATCGACTCATTCTTGTGGTTGTATGGCGATTAGATTAATAGTTTTGGACTGCCGCCTTGAACTTGAGAACGCATCTGGTGTTTGATGCTTCTTGTCTGGTGTGCATTATAGCGTATTTGAAAAAAGTTTAAGGTTTACTATCAGGTTTAGATTTCCTGAACAATTTTTTACAAACAGTTTTTCAGTAATTGTGTAAATTAACATTAGATCTTTTCTCTGATTACAGACAGGTAATCAAATAAGAGAAATAAGAGTTCATGTTATGTTTACATCTGTGCTAGTAATACATACAGTGCAAAAGTGTCGTAAAATACCTACAGTATAGGAATGTTTAACTAATGTAGGGTAATGTGAAATAAATCTTTTGGACCACACTATTAAAAACTTTACCACCTCTAAAATCTACCTCTATTCAGCAATCATAGGATTTATTTATGCTTTTTTTTTTTTTTTTTTTTTGTGATGCCAGGTAAGGTTTACACACTCATTTTCTTTCATGGTCTATAGCCTCGGCCACCCCATGTTTAAAGTTGTAGTTCTGCCACAGCTTACTCATCAAGGCTCCATTTATTTGATCGAAATACAGTAAAACAGTCATATTGTGAAACATTATTACAATTGTGAAACAAATCGCTAATTTCTATTTTAATATAATTTAAAATGTAATTTATCCCTTTGATGACAAAGCTTAATTTTCAGCATCATTACATGATCAGTGATCAGTGTCACATGATCCTTCAGAAATCATTCTAATATGCAGATTTGATGCTCAAGAAACATTTATTATTATCAATGTTGAACAATTGTGCTGTATAATATTTTTATAAAAAACATTATAAATTTAAGGATTTTCTGATTAATAAAAAGTTCAAAAGAACAGCATTTATTTGAAATTGATGTAAAAGTTTTTACTGTCAGCTTTCATCAATTCAAAGCATCCTCAATGATTTTTTTTTTTTTTTTTTTTCTTAAAGAAAATCTTTCTGACCCAAACTTTTGAACAGTACATGATGAGACTAATTATAGTTACACTTAATGGCAAGCATTTCTTTTTTCTTTAAGCATAAATCGAACATTTAGAAAGATTTAAGCTTGAAAACAAATAACAGAGTTATTTGAATGGACTTTATTGAATCCACAGAAAGACAAACATTTCTATACACACTCCTCCACCCTAAATTTGAGTCATTATGTAGGCTGGATTAACAATCTCACACACACACACACACACACACACACACACACACACACACACACACACACACACACACACACACACACACACACACACACACACACACACACACACACACACACACACACACACACACACACACACACAAATGCTGAGGCTATGGTGTACTTGTCATTATCTATTAAAACAGCGACCACAGTACCTGAGTTTAAAAGTCTTCCATTTGTACTCTGTGCTTTTAATGTCTTAAGATTGTGTTTGTTAATGTTGGAGATGAATGAACCTAGATCATTTTGTACAGCACTTTGGTCAACCAAGGTTGTTTTAAATGTGCTTTATAAATAAATTAAACTTGAAACTTGAAGATGTGTCTGAGCACAAAGGGCTAGAAGTGAGCTGATGGATGACCCCCCGGTGTAACTATAATGGGGTCATTTGTCCACAATAGTGAGCAGTCCAGGTGCTACACGAACACAAATGCAGATACACACATCTTCAAAATAAGAGGATGTTTATCTACACAAAGACACACACACTGCCAAATTTGCCATAGCTATTCTATGCTAAGCTAAATGCTATAAATAGAGCTAACATGCACCTGCTATCAGGTTTGACTGCTCTGTATATGATGAATTTTATAAAGAGAATCCCTGTAAGATCAAAATATTTTTTTTTTTACAGAAATAAATTTGAAATAAGAGCAAAGATGGGTAAATACAGAGCTGTAACAAAGGAATGAAGGGGCAGATTAAGAGCTCAACAGACCTAAACGTGTAAACTGCTAATAATTACCATATATATTAAATACTTTTGAGCTTTTTTAAGTCTGCTGATTAATTCTGACTCTTGGACATAACTGCAAACTCTCAATTGTTATGGTGTGCTTTCAAACCCAGACTGAACTAAGGGAGAAAACATACCACGTTGCTCTAAACAAACTTTGAGTGAAAAAACACCCTTAAGACCATCCATGTAATCAAGATATCCTCTCTCTCTCGCACTAATGTGCTTTCAAATGGCTTTTTGTCAAATGCAATAAACCCACAAGCTCTCACTTTCATTTCAAATTTGTATTTGCGTCAATAAATGTGTCAGCTTGTATGCCATATTACCTTCCTAAAGTGCAGTATTTTCTGAACTAAACAGAATCAAAATCTCCACCTTCATCGTAGATACGCGCACTTCTGTTCTGTTCCAGGAAGGAGGACAACCCCATGCTAAAATACATCTGACTACAAAATTAAATGAAGGCAACATAATCTGACAGGACTGTAGTGTGAACTGCATATGATTATGGTAAATACACACAAACCTAAGAAATCCACTACAACAACAGAAGCAGTGATACTGAATGCAACATGAGGGAGTATAAATCTGAGAATGAATACATGTGTATGAAATCAATTTGTTATTCACTCATTCACCATGAATTGAGTACCACACATTCTTTAGTTGTTCAGAGAGATGTACATAGAGGAACACTTTAATACACAAATATTACTCTTAGATAGTTCAGTGGACAATCAAATTCTCAGTTCGTGTTTAAAGACACAATATGTAAGATTTTTGGGTTAAAATATACAAAAAACACTAGAACGGTGTTATATATTTTGTTGACTTGTGTACTTACATTATTCCAAATGTTTCCAAGAATATTTAAACCCAGAGAAATAACCAATTTTAACCAGGACACGGGCCGTGTCCGTGCGTCGCCTATCAATGACATTACCTCGATTTCCAGTTTATTTACCATGCAAAGACAAGGGAACAACTGCTTGGAGACATTTATAGAAAGAAAACAAATTATTGTACAATAATACAGCATTGCATCATACAATATGTTTTAAAAGTAACTGCATGCCATTTAGCAACACAAGCCATCCAGCATTTATTAATATAATATTCTTATATTGATCTAGCTTCCTGCAGTGTAAAACAAGTGTCTCATAAGCCGCAGTGCGAAGGCACAGAGTAATGTTATAACATCATTTTCAACACACTCAAATGTATTGAATATGATAAAACAGTGCTGTGTTACCCCACATATGCTTGAACGGAAGAAGCGGAAGCGGCGACTGTGGCATAATAAAAGTTCTGCTGCTGTCGAGCTGTGTCGTGTTTGTCTCTCATTAGCAAATCACTCCAGTGACCTCGTTCAGCTCACACAGCACTCGACCCTGCTCTGCTTCATACAACAGTAATGTTAATAATCTCATCAATGAACATGATTTCTGTCCGGGTCCCATCCCGATACTTTTCCACCGGCTGTGAGGTTAAGTCTATAACTCCCAAGGTTCCACGCTCAATCTCGGCGTCATCAAGCTACGCCTTTGTTTTGAATAGGCGACCTCTAACGACAAAAAAACAACAACATGGTGTGCCTTTAATTGACCTGTTCACTTGTTTTTTTGAACCCTTAAAGTCCCAGTGAACCGGAAGTAGCAAATGAGTTTTCTTCAGTGCTGTGACGTATTTCCAAGTGAAATGGAATATTGGGCAGGGTTTTACTTCAGCGCTCCTCCTCTCCATCTCTCGGCTCATAGACTAACGGTTGGAGGGGAGTGGTTAAGGATATTCAAACCCAAGCCGTCAAACTGCCGTCATCTGAGAAGGAATGCCATTTTTTTCCTGTGTATTAACTTGCACGGATTAATTGTTCACCCTAAGACCTTTAATATGTGCTAACAAAGTAAATAGGGTCAATTTTGATTTCATGAGGACTTTAAGAGTGATAGTGAGCAATTTGGTCAAGATCTTGACCAAAAATTAATGCACCTTTTGATAAATGTTGTGATGTTATTTCCATCAAGAGGTGCATACATTTTTGGTCAAGATCTTACATTTACACTTATGCATTTGGCAGACGCTTTGGCAGACTTACATTGCATTCAAGGTACACATTTTTACATTTTGTCAGTTCTTGCTTTCCCTGGGACCTTGACCTTGGCGTTGCTAGAGCCACGCTCTTATTGTTTGAGCTACAGGAAAGCTTGTATTGACAATGCAAGAGTCAAGCACTCTGTAAAGTCTACTCCAGCACATCCCAAAGACTTTCAATGAATTTAAGATCTGGACTCAGAGGTGTCAATTCATTTGTAAAAATTATTTTTCATGCTCCCTCCCAACCATTCTTTCACAATTTGAGCATGATGCGTCTTCACACCATCAATTAGGGTTAGAAGAACTCTTGCCAAACATATAGTATAACATGCTAGAAACATAATAATCACTGCAATAATAATCCAATCATTGACTCTTAAGCATTTGCCTGTTTAAGGCACTTTTATATTATTATATTAGTGATAAAATAAATATAGGTTGGTGAAAGGATGCTGGATGAATTAGGTAATATGACTGAAAGCTTTCCTGTAGCTCAAACAATAAGAGCGTGGCGCTAGCATCGCCAAGGTCATAGGTTCGATCATGAACATGGGTTTGTCAAGAACTGACAAAATGTAAAAATGTGTACCTTGAATGCAATGTAAGTCACTTTGGATAAAAGCGTCTGCCAAATGCATAAATGTAAATGTAAATGAAAGGATTAGATAAACAAAATTAACTTCCAAAAATGTAGTATAAGAACTATAACTTAAGATGTGCATCCTACAATTCCTTAGGAGAAATTAAAATACACAAATGAGATAACTGATGAAATAGAGTAGAAGCATAGTGCAGTAAAATGAACATGGCTATCATGAGTCCACATCAAGTATTTGATGCAAACATGAGTTCATATTGAAATGTCTTCTAACACAAAGATTACTGATATCTATTTTTCATGAGAAAAAAAATAGAAATCTGACACTCCAGCAAAAGTCTCCATCAGTTGCCTCCATTTAATTGCATTGCCGTCTATGAGTAACAATTAAGATATTACAGAAACCTCTTTTGTGAGTGTGAAAAAAGAAAGAGAAAGAGAGAGGCATATTTTCTGTTCCATACTTGAACGAAGTGTGTCTATTGCAGATATGTTGATTGGAGACAGTATAATATAATGCATAATGTGCACAATTGTATTAAAATAGTGCTATTAACTATTACAAGAGACAGACAGATGAGGAAAAGGAATGATAGAGAGGGAGAAAGGAAGAAAATAATTGCTCAAGAATAATCTTCCTCTCTCTCCTGCTATTGTTAGACACAGGCTGAAGGCATAGCAGAAATTGCTCCAGCAAATTGCAGTAGATTGTTGGCCTATTCAGTCTTATGTTGAGAGAGGCAGAGAAAGCAGGGAAATGGTAAGCTGGTAGGTGGTCATAAAATGGCGGCATTCTCTGCAGTTATCGTTTGGGACTAATAGCGATGATGAAGACTGAAATGATAAGAGGAAGAGATGGGAAGAGCAGGAAAATGGATTAGTTCAGCACACCTTTACTGTCTGCTGGAGGACAAGCTATGAGATGTCTCCCAAAACAAGAGATAAAGTGTGACATATTGTTTAACAAAAAAAAAAAAATGCTTAGCTGGATATCCAGGCAATGCAATGTGTGACCATTGTGCTTCTCTGTTTGTGTGCACATGAGTTTTATGATTACTTGAAACTCACTCAACAGGGTGAATTTGGTAATGACTATTTGTGGAGAGGCTAATTTAAATTGCAACCAGGTTTTAGTTTGACATGCTACATTAGTTTAGGTACCCTTTGGAAAATAGCTAATTACACTGAATCTATGTAAACATTATTTTTCAATTGAAATTACCACTAGTGGCAGTAAGACACCAACAACTTTTATTCCTTTTCACACTAATTATGATTACAAGGGCAGATTATTGATTAATAACGACTTACTTTCCTTGCACAATACTATGTTATGACCCTTAAAACATTTTAACCATAGAGCATGATTTGTAAACTACATTTCTGTCAGGACCAATATTGTCAAAGATGAGTGACAATTAGCATACAATTTAGATTGCAGTATGTTTCTGTTCTGGCCAAGAACTCTAGCATGGATAAGAACAGGGAGAGCAGCGGTAACCCTCTTAGGGTAAACAGAACAGAACCAACATCATGTATCGCAGATATCATTAATATCAATATTTAATGTACAAAATAATTTGGGAAATTAGTCTGATTCAAGGGAATAGGAATACCAAATCCTGACTGGACGAGAGGAGGAGCTGGGGATGGAGGAGAGTAAATGAGCTCTGGAGAAACGCGATAGCTGCTGATCGTACTGGATTGACCTTATACAGTGGTGGTCAGAATTATTGGCACCCCCGGTAAATATTATCAAAGATGGCTGTAAAAACTAAATCTGCACTGTTATCCTTTTGATCTATCATTAAAAATTCACAAAAATGTAACCTTTCATTCAAGTAAAAGAATGGAAAGTCAGGGGAATATCACATTATGAAATAAACGTTTTTCTCTAAAACATGTTGGCCACAATTATTGGCACCCCTAGAATTTTTTATAAGTATATTCCCATTAATATTTATTTTTTTTAGCAAACCAGGATGACTAGGAACATGAAATTGTCTAGCTATGACTTATTGTTCCACAGGAGTATAAATATGAGGAAACACAAGCTCAAAGACTTGTAGAAGCAAGGTTTTATCTCACATCTGCTTTTGTTAACACTGTCGATTAGGTTTAGGGTAGGATGATAAATGTGATAGAGCATTAACCTTTTAGTGCCACTCACCAGACATTTCATTTCTGAACTGCTATGGTAGTTTAAGATAAAACTAAATGCGGTTTTAGCGCCACTCACTAGACATTTCACTTGTGACAATGTCACAAAAGGTGCAAGAAACAATAGTGAAACATATCACTTTGCAGAAATGTTGTCACATTGTCACAATGTTGTTTTCCAATGAGTCTGGGTTGTATCTGAGAAATATTGGTAACACTTTATTTTATAGTTTACATGTCGTTACTGTAGTAATTATTATAAATTAATGCATAATTGCATGCAAACAACTAAATAAATAATAATTAATAAAACAAACAACAAAACCTATTCAAAACACTGAGATGCTAATAAAAATAAAAACAGAAAAATGCTAATTACTTGAAAAGCTAGACAAATTGGAAAACAACTGAAGTACTGTCAAGCTACTGAATGTTTATGTTCGTAGCACCGCAACTTGAACTTAGCTACTCTCCAACACTGTCAACAACAAGCTTCGGGTCCTCTCTGCACTGTTAGCATATCGCTATCTCCAATGATTTAAACTTATACTAATGGAAGAAACAATAAAAAAATGCTAATGAACCATTGCTTGGACATCAAAACACATTTTTACCTCTAGATATGAAGAAATAATCATAGTAAAGAACAAGGCAGCGAAAATGAGAGAGGAACCAAATCAACAAGCCACAACTCTGACAGTAATTTGCAGAGAGGCTAATTTTATGTGGCGTAACCAGCCAGGGGAGATGTTTGCTTTTAAAAGGCATCTGTTTAGGGCTCAGCATCAGCACCTAAAGGAAAACTAATTCTGAAAGCATCTGACAATTCATCTTACCATGACAAGAACAAGCAAATGAGACCGAGGAGAGGAGAGGAGAGGAGAGGAGAGGAGAGAGAGAGGAGAGGAGGAGAGGAGAGGAGAGGAGAGAGAGGAGAGGAGAGGAGAGGAGAGGAGAGGAGAGGAGAGGAGAGGAGAGGAGAGAGGAGAGGAGAGACAAGCTCACTATGAATCCTGTCCGAGAACAGGGTAACCTATCCAGAGTATCTGGGTATCCCATAGGCCACGATCAAAATTTCCTCCCGACTTTTGCCACAGAAAGCCCATACTTCATGAGGGCACCAATATAACAGAAAATGTAAAGATTAAGTATTGGATGAACAAGAGAGTTTGAGGTGTATATAATGTTACAGAGGTCAGATCAGAGGGAGTTCATTAGTATAGAATGAGAGAAACAAATAATAGGATTCATAAACCCTGACTGAGAAACCCAACACACAGACAGACTCTGGGATAAAAACACAGTTAGACCTGATTCGTCTCAAATTAATGTCGATAAGTACTCAGGCATGTGGTTTGCATGTTATAGTAGCTGGATTTTAAGTCAAATTTAAAAAACATTTACATTAATGCTAGACATAGAGAATGAGTGTGAGTCTGTTGACAGGTGCAGTGTAACAGGAGTAAATAAGTGTGAGAGTGAATAAGAATGAACGTAATCAGGAGGATCCGATTACTGAGTCTCACTCTAATGACATGTTTATCACAGCCATTTCCTGTATCCTTGTACAATTACACAGACCCATCTCTAATAATAGACATTTTATCCCAGTTAGAATAAATATCATTCACAATATAATGACAACAAGAGATTTGAGGATGTAAGTATACATGTATGTTTCTGAACCAACATCCTAACATTATCAGCGTACTCACTGTTGTGGCTTTCTGATGATTTTTTCCTAGAGTCTTGTGCCATGGGTTTGTAAGATGCTGTGACAACAAAGAAGTTCAGTTTGTAAAAACATCTATAGAGACCCAGGTGTTTGTTCTATTAAAGGTTTAGTTTAAAAAAGAAAATTCTGTCATCATTTACTCACCCGCATGTCATTCCAAAGACTTTTGTTCATCTACGGAACACAACTTAAGATCTTTTTGATAAAATCAGAGAGATTTCTGTCTCTCCATTGACAGCTACACAACTACCACTTTCACGCTTCAAAAAGTTCATAAAAAGATTATAAAACTAATCCATATAAATGTGAGCATTTAATCTAAATTATCTGAAGAGACACAATCACTCTTTTTAATGAACAGAGTACATTTTACATATTACAACAGAATGAACCTCATTGGTTCTTGCGAAAGCTCAAACTGTGTAACACACGAGAATGAACCTCTGGTTCTTGCTGAAGCTCAAACGTGCTGCGTAACATGAGAATGAACCTCATTGTTCTTGCAGAAGCTCAAACATGCTGCGTAACATGAGAATGAACCTCATTGGTTCTTACTGAAGCTCAAACGTGCTGCGTAACACACAAGAATGAACCTCATTGGTTCTTGCTGAAGCTCAAACGTGCTGCGTAACACACAAGAATGAACCTCATTGGTTCTTGCTGAAGCTCAAACGTGCTGCGTAACATGAGAATGAACCTCATTGGTTCTTGCTGAAGCTCAAACGTGCTGCGTAACATGAGAATGAACCTCATTGGTTCTTGCGAAAGCTCAAATGTGCTGCGTAACACACAGGAATGAACCTCATTGGTTCTTGCTGAAGCTCAAACGTGCTGCGTAACACATGAGAATGAACCTCATTGGTTCTTGCTGAAGCTCAAACGTGCTGCGTAACACACAAGAATGAACCTCATTGGTTCTTGCTGAAGCTCAAACGTGCTGCGTAACACATGAGAATGAACCTCATTGGTTCTTGCTGAAGCTCAAACGTGCTGCGTAACACATGAGAATGAACCTCATTGGTTCTTGCTGAAGCTCAAACGTGCTGCGTAACACACGAGAATGAACCTCATTGGTTCTTGCTGAAGCTCAAATGTGCTGCATAACACATGAGAATGAACCTCATTGGTTCTTGCTGAAGCTCAAACTGCGTAACACATAAGAATGAACCTCATTGGTTCTTGCTGAAGCTCAAACTGCGTAACACATGAGAATGAATCTCATTGATTCTTGCTGAAGCTCAAACGTGCTGTGTAACACATGAGAATAAACCTCATTGGTTCTTGCGGAAGCTCAAACGTGTTGCGTAACATGAGAATGAACCTCACTGGTTCTTGTGGAAGCTCAAACGTGCTGCGTAGCACACAATAATGAACCTCATTGGTTCTCGCACGTCAAGCGAACATGCTTGAGCTTCCATTTACCACAACTGATGTTTGAGTTGTTCAATGTTTAAACGAGAATAAAAGCCTAAAAAAATTCAATCAGCGAACTTGTTGGACTAAACAATTCATATGGATTCGTTTTACGAACTCTTTATGAACTTTTTGAAGTGTCAAAGTGGTAGTGTAGCTGTCAATAGAGAGTAAAGAACATTGCTCAGATTTCATTAAAAAGATCTTCATTTGCGTTCTGAAGATGAACAAAGTCTTACTGGTTTGGAACGACATGCGATGAGTAATTAATAACAGAATTTTCATTTTTGGGTGAACTAACCCTTTAAGTTGACTTCAGCAGTAAAACTTAAGAGTTTGATGGGCAGGTATGCAAGAAAATGGAAGCAAGTAAAAGAGAGAAAGATGGAGATAGAAGACCTGCATGACCCACAGATCAATGACCTTGATTTATCACACTTTTGGCAACAATTTTGTTCTTACTGTACAGCTAAATAAGCTCACACAGACCTGATGCAAGAAAGCCCAAGAAAGTAGGCAATTAGATACTTAATCATCACTAAGAGCATAATCAAATTATTAGCTAAAATATTTAATAAACAAACACTCAAAATGGGATTTATAGAACTTGGTGCAGATTCAGTGTGGGCTTACAACAGACATCAAATCACAACATGCACATACAACATAAGAACACAAACACATCAAAAGGACAAAGCTTTTGAGATGGGAACACACAGAAGTAGTCAAAGCACTGACCTTAAAGCTCCAGTAGTTTGGCTGTTGCTATGGAAAGGAGAAAAGAGAGAGTGTTACCAAGACATTTATCTCTGTGTGTGGTGACACCTTATACAGTCACCATCTCCAACCATGTGACATCTTTTGTGATAAAAGAATGTGAAGGATGATATGAACACAGAGAGAGAGCGCGAGAGAGAGCGAGAGAGAGCGGGAGAGAGAGAGAGAGAGAGAGAGAGAGAGAGAGAGAGAGAGAGAGAGAGAGAGAGAGAGAGAGAGAGAGAGAGAGAGGCACATCCCAGTATATAATATATTTAAATACTGAATAATATTAATTGACTACATGTACTTACTAAAGGGTTAGGGTAGGATTAGGGTTTGGTTGAGGGTTAATAGCATGCAATTATGCAGAATTTACTATTATTACCATGATATGTAAATGTAACAAGGATATTGTAAAATAAAGTGTTACACAACATTTGTTATGTTTTTGAAAAGAAGTCGCTTATGTTCATCAAGGCTGCATTTATTTGATCAAAATGCAGTAAAAACTGTAATATTGTGAAATATTATTAGAAATTATAATAACTATTTTCTATTTGAAATGTAATTTATTACTATGATGGTAAAGCTGAATTTTCAGCATCATCACTCCAGTCTTCAGTGTCAAATGATCCTTCAGAAATCATAATATAATGATTTGCTGCTCAAGAAACAAGTATTCTTTGATGAATAGAAAGACCAAAAGAATTTGAAACAGAAACCTTTTGTAACATTAGAAATGTCTTTGCTGCCCCAAATTTTTGAAAGGTATGTATGGATGTACACTCACCTAAAGGATTATTAGGAACACCATACTAATACTGTGTTTGACCCCCTTTCGCCTTCAGAACTGCCTTAATTCTACGTGGCACTGATTCAACAAGGTGCTGAAAGCATTCTTTAGAAATGTTGGCCCATATTGATAGATAGCATCTTGCAGTTGATGGAGATTTGTGGGATGCACATCCAGGGCACGAAGCTCCCGTTCCACCACATCCCAAAGATGCTCTATTGGGTTGAGATCTGGTGACTGTGGGGGCCATTTTAGTACAGTGAACTCATTGTCATGTTCAACCAATTTGAAATTATTTGAGCTTTGTGACATGGTGCATTATCCTGCTGGAAGTAGCCATCAGAGAATGGGTACATGGTGGTCATAAAGGGATGGACATGGTCAGAAACAATGCTCAGGTAGGCCGTGGCATTTAAACGATGCCCAGTTGGCACTAAGGGGCCTAAAGTGTGCCAAGAAAACATCCCCCACACCATTACACCACCACCACCAGCCTGCACAGTGGTAACAAGGCATGATGGATCCATGTTCTCATTCTGTTTACGCCAAATTCTGACTCTACCATCTGAGCGTCTCAACAGAAATCGAGACTCATCAGACCAGGCAACATTTTTCCAGTCTTCAACTGTCCAATTTTGGTGAGCTTGTGCAAATTGTAGCCTCTTTTTCCTATTTGTAGTGGAGATGAGTGGTACCGGTGGGGTCTTCTGCTGTTGTAGCCCATCCGCCTCAAGGTTGTGCGTGTTGTGGCTTCACAAATGCTTTGCTGCATACCTTGGTTGTAACGAGTGGTTATTTCAGTCAAAGTTGCTCTTCTATCAGCTTGAATCAGTCGGCCCATTCTCCTCTGACCTCTAGCATCAACAAGGCATTTTCGCCCACAGGACTGCCGCATACTGGATGTTTTTCCCTTTTCACACCATTCTTTGTAAACCCTAGAAATTGTTGTGCGTGAAAATCCCAGTAACTGAGCATATTGTGAAATACTCAGACCGGCCCGTCTGGCACCAACAACCATGCCACACTCAAAATTGCTTAAATCACCTTTCTTTCCCATTCTGACATTCAGTTTGGAGTTCAGGAAATTGTCTTGACCAGGACCACACTCCTAAATGCATTGAAGCAACTGCCATGTGATTGGTTGATTAGATAATTGCATTAATGAGAAATTGAACAGGTGTTCCTAATAATCCTTTAGGTAAGTGTATGTAGTAGTAATCAAATTCTGATGGCACATATGCTGCTTCAAATGCAGCTCTGCAGATTAAAGATGGAATTAAAGCACATGGTGACACAGTGACACATAATTCCTCTAGTCTGGTCGTCATATGGATCTGTTCTGAATGGGCTGGCCCTCTAAATTAGCCTGCATTAATGTATTTTGAGGCTTTCTCTCATCTGTCCATCAGCTGTCCTACCTGAATGACTAACTGACCGGATTTCAGCAAATGAGGGAAAAAATTAATTAAAAAGATCCCCACTGTGTCTATGCTTGGCCTGCTGCCCAGACCTATCAATCATACCAAAACTGGTCAGCTGTCTGCAGCGATTTCACTTATCTCTCCCATTTCATTCTCTCTCATTATTCCATATTGCTCTCATTTTTTTTATCTTGGTAATTTTCTTAACTTTCTCTGTAACTCTTTTGTTAACATTTTATTAAACACTACAGAATGTTTACAGATGAAAATGACACTGTGGTGGAAATAATATTTTAAATATTGATTCTCCCGTGATGTACAATATGTCCATTGCTTGACATTGATAGAAAAAGACACATTAAATAAACTAGTGAGAATGTGAGTGAGGTTTGATCGAGTTTATTTTCTTAATTCAGTTTATTAAGGCCACAGGACCTAAAGCCCCCAGGGGTCCCATATATTTTTTGAATAATACTCAGACTGCTGCTTATTTGATGAACCCTACTCTTATCGATCAAGACTTCTCAATATTTCATGTGCAAGTCTAGACTACATAGTCAGCTGATTAAAAGTGTGGCGTGTGCAAACATAGATGTAAGGAAGAAAACATATTCATTGAAAAGCTTGAAGCATATAAACATCAGCTAAATATTTCCAAATAAAGCCAAAATATCTTGAACAAACTCCCTTGAAGCAGGATGTTGCTGTCAATGGTGTATAATAGCACTCTGCTCATATAGCAGTAGATTAGCATTATTTTTTCTAGTAAAATAATATTGTGTGTATTCATTCACCTGCTTTCAACTTTGTGCAGCTCATCCTGGTACTGAGCACTGCCCTAGGGATCAGCAATATGAAAAATACACGCAGCATTAAGTACTATAGCAAACCTGTTTTCATAGACAAATACACACAAACACGCACAAGCTGAGGTTAAGACATCAGCATACACACATTGCATCAGAGTCTCTTCAAAAAGGAAATACCTCAAACACACACACACACACACACACACACACACACACACACACACACACACACACACAAGTTTTTTTAATGGGGACTTTCCATAGACATAATGATTCTTATACTGTATAAACTGTATATTCTATACCCATCACAGAATTTATTTCTTTTTTTTTTCAAAAGCTCAAAAATATTACTAAAGTATTACTCACACACACAAAAACACGCACACACACACACGCACTTTTAATACATATATGTATTATGTAATATACTGTATATTATATACATTATATAATATTCATATTTCAATGATGGTCAGTGAATCTGTGCTTCTGATCTCTGGGAAAGCGACCAACCCTTCTCCGATGATCCTGTGTTTATTCTGTTAAGGAGCAGGTTTAACTGGTTTCTGTGTTTGATTCAGCATGCTCCTCCAGACAGAAATGGGCCAGACAGAGGGGCAGGGCCTCACCTCCAGGGACTGATTCTGGGTTACCTGATGTCAGGTACTACTGAGCGGCAGATGGACCTATTGCATTGCTGCCAGGAGGTGTTCTGGTACTGAACTTCAGCCTAAAGCCAAGCCTTTTGTGCAGTTGATGGTCAATCCAGGGGGATAGACTGTACTTTGAAACAGCTTGAGATTTAAGTGCCTGCTCAAGGATGTGATATTAAATTTCCCCCAGCAGCATTCTAATATTACGTGGGACGTGACTGTCTCCATCATGAAATGAACGACAGTGTGTTGGGATATGGTTTAGAAACTTTCTTCAAAAACTTCTTCTTCTTTCATTTATCTACAGTAAACAAACATTATTGCCTTTTAATTTAATAGTTGTATTTTGTAATTTAATTTTATTTTAAATTAAATATTTAATTAAATGAATTAAAGTATAAACTCATAAATGATATTCTCAAATATGTAGTACTAGAATTTCCAAAAGCAAAGTATCGCGTTTGCTCTATACAGAGTGTAAGCCGCTTAGTTGCTTACTCTCATGACACACAGCAACACAGCTAAAGTATTCATAATATGTTTTGTGAATATCTTTTATTGAAACTAGCCTACATTTACCTGTTGATGCCTTCACAAGCACCCTTTGAGTTGAGTCAAACGCAAAGCGCGAAAAGGGACAAAATGCTGTATTTTTTTATAATTAGTGAGTAATTAGCAACCTCCCCCAGTTTCTGTTGAAGCCTATACGGAAGTAACTTAAACTGCAGTTCATCGACTGGCCACTAGGGTCAGGCTCCAAAAGGGAGCAGAATCTCATTGAGCCCCATGTTAAAATGCCCAACTTTACAGCAGAAAAAAAACATGTTTACAGCCTGGTACAAATTGTGGTTTTACAGCTAATTTTGCCCTTCATGACAACTTCAATTTTTTATAACTCATTCGTTTCAATTATATTAAGCCTTAAAGTTCTGCATAATTAAGGGTGTGGTCACTCAGTGCATACTGCGGTCACTACTAGCCGTTTGTCTGCTGTCAGTAGAGCTGTCTTTAATAGTTTAAAGTTTCTCTTAAAAATAAATTTCCTTATGGAGAAAAACCAGCATATGCCAGCAAACCAATGAGAAGTGGTGGACAGTGATGCCGATCACTCAAAAGAGCGCAGGAGCCAAAATTGCTGTGGATCCGCTAACCCAGAACTCTCAGTGAGTGGCAGATCTTTATTTATTATCCCCTTTTGCATCCCCCAAAATGAGAGCTAACTTTAGCTAACTTCTAGCAAAATATTTCAGGAAAATTGTCTGAACAGTATGGCTAGGTTATTATAAACACACACACACACACACACACACACACACACACACACACACACACACACACACACACACACACACACACACACACACACACACACACACACACACACACACACACACACACACACACACACCTCCATGGCCATTTCAATTTGTGCTGTGGTCTCCGGCCAAACCACAGAGGAAGTGAGAAATTCACAGCAATGAAAAGTCTCCTAAATCATTTCAATGTGACAGCCCTAAATTTCTCTCTTTGACATAGCTTTTGATAAATAACTGAAAAAGACACAACTACACCATCATATTGGATCATAATTGAGGGGCGCTTCAGCGTCTTATGGATTTATGCACTGCAGGGCCGGTGAGCAGTGGCTTGGTGATGTTATTTTCCCCTAACAATTCCATGGAGCAGTATGAAGCCGGCGTCCTCAGTTGCTAAGAAACAACTCTAAATGGGGGATAATTGGCTGTCTAAGCTGCGGCTGCTTTTGCCAGCGGAAAATCAACAGCATGCTTAAGGTTTAATAGATGATACAGGTGCAGCTGAAAGGAAACATTTTAAAAGGGGATGAATCAAGTAAAACTGATTTTTTTTTTTTTCAGAATGTAAAGATCCCTCCCAACATTACACAGACTGGTACTTGCATTAGTTTCAGATGGACACTAACTAGACCTATAAATTGTTTAGTGATTTCATCACTCAAGTCACTTATGGAAGCAGTCGAAAATGCTAATCCATCAATCAACCATTGCACTAAAACAAGTGTTTCTTTGCTGCTTATGTAAAATAATGGTCAAATTTTCTCCAAATTGGCCTGACATCAACATCCAAGGTTCGACTAACGTAACTGAAAATTCTGCTTGTTTGTTGTGAGATTTAAATTTGGAAGTACATTTGATAACAATATTGTGCTTTTTTATCAACATCCACTGACATACTAGCTTAAAGAGTTATTGATGTAAATCACAAAATCAGAGACCCTCTGAATTCAAATGGTCACAGGAAACGCATCAGCACTGAACTGGGGCATGTTCAGGCTCAAACCGATGCGCAACGTTTTGCTGCGGTTTTCGTGTTGAACGACATGTTTCTTGGAAACGGTGTGCAACGGTGTGACACGTTTTCTCTTGTTTGGTGGATGTGTCAAAAATGTCAACCCAATCAGCAGTAACATGTACATAAGCCACGTGGTATTAAATGGACAGCTTGCACAATGGGTCCAAGTAAAGTGGTTTACAAATATTTCTGCTGCAGCTCGGTATACGCAACAATTGAAGATATTAGAAGACGTTTGTCCTTTCATTCCTGAAATGCGAGGCCAATGTTGGATCACAATAATTAGGAACCACAGTTTCCACGAATCCCTTCACTCAATTGGGATGTTCTCTTTTATTCTGGACGGCAGAATTAAACACGTATTTATACTGATTTCATCAGGCTTCGAAAATTCTTCAAAAAGAACACAAAGAATGGCCTTCTCAGCTGCCATAGTTGCAACTCTTGCGTCATCAGAACAGGGTGTTCAACGCATCATCGTTTCCGTTTAAAAAAATGTTTTGCAACGTTTTGTCAGGGTTAAACACAGCCCTACTTTGGCACATGGAAGTTAACCTATCAGAGGTTATTTACATAACCAAACCCCAAGTCTTAAAGGTACAGTAACAAGAAAAGGTTAAATGCTAAGAGGGTTAAAATGGTATTGAAATTATGACATGATCCTTGACTAGCATTATTCAGGAGGAAAAATAAAATACTTCAAAAGTGTATTAGAACATATCCCCTTTAAATCCACCCCCTGCAAGCATCTGAAACCGAGTGGCATTTGTTTGCAATTCAAATGCCACCATGTGTACCTATGCATCAGCATTACTACCCAATGCCCTTTTGTTAAAGCAAAAGCACATCCTCATGTGCACTAAACACAACAATCAGGCCTAAATACTAGTTGCATCTGATCCTGTGACCAGCATGAGTTTCCATCTGAGAAACATGTGTCAGCCCAGCAAGACTACATCCAGAGCCTACCGGAGCTATACACCACCTGACCCGCATGCAAAACAGCTCTTACCTTCCCTCTCACATGCACACACATGCACACATGAATACAAATACATGCTCCCTCTTCCCTGACATGCATTCACACACACACACACACACACACACACACACACACACACACACACACACACACACACACACACACACACACACACACACACACACACACACACACACACACACACTCTCACACTAGTCACACGCACATGCAAAAATCAAACCCAGTTAGTGTCCATCAGCACGCACGCATCGCCACGTCAACCAATCTCACAATAACCAAACAAATTAAGCCATCAGGTCGAATCTCACCTGCACCTGCATGCGTGGTGTGCTGGTGAGTGTGCGTCCTCCCTGCACACACACGCACATGCACACTAGCTAGATGCCTTCAGTCTTAGCAGCTGGCTGTCAGGTGTGCAGAATACTCATTCTCTTATTCCTGCCCTCTCTCTCTGTCTCCGGCACATGCGACGGCAGGTTCTTTATTTAATTCATTACAGCATCGACTGGCTACTGGCTGCTGCTTTAACTCTTCCGTGCCGGAGTCTCAGGGAAAAAAGGCTGGCAGAGGGTAATTAACTCTCCTCCCGCCGGTTTACACACCGTTGCACTCATCTGTCCGCTCTCTCCCTCTCTTTGTGTCCACCTCCTCCCCTCCCCCTTTCCATTATTCCACACAGGCTGCAGATAGGCAAATAAATAAGAAGGAATTCCTGTGATGCGTCTTCCTTCAGGGGTGAGGATATTCCGAAACCCTTCCCTTTTTCTCTGCTATGTCTCTCTCTCTCTCTCTCTCTCTCTCTCTCTCTCTCTCTCTCTCTCTCTCTCTCTCTCTCTCTCTCTCTCTCTCTCTCTCTCTCTCTCTCTCTCTCTTTCTTCCTTGTTCTCATTCTCTCCAGCCTGACCTTTGCAATATGATATCACCAGTTTCCATATAAGGGCGGTGTTGCCTTGGAAACTATGGACTCCACCTGTCTCTCACCCAACCTCCCTGTCTCTCTCTCTCATTTGATCCTATCATCTCTCACACACTTGCCGGGCATTAGTGTCACGCACACAGGTATATACTTTGAAGAGAATCACACACATGAGGATGAAAGAGCTGTACAGTAGGTGATAAAAAGACAAAGGAGAGCCCTGCTGAAAAGACAAGCTTTCCATGTTTATGCTGGTTTATTAGTGGACTACCATAGCCATGTTGTTTGCCAACAAAATACGCTGGTCAACCAGCAGATCAAGTTAGTTAAATGAATAGTTTACCCCAAAATTGTTTCAAACCTGCATGAATTTCAGTGTAAAAGAAGTAAAATATAGATGAAATATAGAAGCCATTCATTGTAACATGGAAGAGAGCACAATTTAGATTAGTGATTGACTGTAAGGCCATTTTCAGGCGATAAGTTCTCTTTATGTTGGGAGCAGGACTTTTATTTTGACAGCTCTAAGAATGGCAGCTTCTGAATGTGGACACAGGAGTTCTCATACTTCATCTTCATTAGTTTACTGTCTGTCTTTAACTGTTCTATCTAATAAATTGGATCAACATGTTAGAAATTAAATATAAATGTTAGAATGTTAGAAAATAGATGCTATTTACACTATTTTGCAAATAGTGATAGATGCCATTTACAAGTGTAAACAGCAACTAGATTATATTTACACCAAGTGAAAATAACATATTTTCTTAGCAATAATTTCTTAGCAACTAGATTATATTAATATTAACTCTATGAACAGTGTTTACTTTCTTTGTAGTTATGTTTTTAACAAAAACAAACAAACAAAAAAAATTATAGGATACTATAATAGGATTAGAGTATCAAGAAGTTGCTGTCTAAAGTTTGAATTTCAAATGTAATTTTCTTTTCAAATGATTTCTAATTTTGTAATTTTAATTGTGGAATGTTTTATTCTTTAAAATAAATAATGTGATGTATATATCGGCTTTAGTTTACATAGACCACTCTGCTCTCTGAGATAAGTTTGGAATAACATGAGAGCAGTGTTGGGGAAAGTTACTTTGAAAATTAATGCATTACAATATTGCATTACTCCCTTAAAAAGTAACTAATTGAGTTACTTAGTTACGTTTTAAGAAAAGGAATGCATTACGTTACTTTTGCGTTACTTTTTCTCACCTGGACTGGGCTTGTTTTTTATAACAAAAAGTTATATTTTTGTGCAAAGGTAAAGACCTCTTCATACCAAAATTTAAATAATAAGCCTCAGGCTGAGGTAAAAATGCAAATTCATGCATGAACAGTAGAGGGCGCAACTCTGCTCTGCTGCCATTCTGGATAATGGAAGAATAGGACGTAGGAGAAAAAGGTTCTGATTTAGCATTTGACTTATTTTATTTATTTTGAGGAGTACTGAATCTTTATTGTGCAAGTGAGATGAATAAATGCTCACATTTAGTGTAGAACTACAATAACATGTTTACACACAACGCCTCTGCACTTACTCTCGATTTTTCTCAACATGGAGACAGGAGAGCTGTCTGTCAAATAAATGTGAAAAAGTAACTTGCGTTACTTTCTTGAAAAATATATTTTGTTATACATTTTAAAAGTAATACGTTACTTTTACTAGTTACTTGAAAAAGTAATCTGATTACGTAACTCAAGTTACTTGTAATGCGTTATCCCCAACACTGCATGAGAGTGAGTAAATATAAATAATGGCAGAATTTTCATTTTTGGGTTAACCATCCCTTTAGGCTAAGAAGCCTGGTAGCCTCTTGCTCAACACCCTCTAAAAATATCAGCGCAGGTGGATTTTGACAGACTTGAGCGTAAATGTGTCTGTCACCTGCGTGTCTCTCTCTCTCTCTCTCTTTTCATGCACACAGCTGATTGGCTGATACTGGTTTGATGCAGTGACATCATCCATATTTGAATTCAACATTACGTCACTCTCCCCCATAAGAACCAGTTGTTCCATTCACAGAGTGACTGCTGTTTCGCTGTCCTCTAGCATGCAACTGCCGGTTTTCTATGGGAAGTACAAAATGTTTCAATGATATTTTGACATCTTCTGTCAAGCTGTGTGAAAGCTGGGAAAATGGGGGCATATATTAAGTCTATGCCACTAGTCACTTAAGTGTTTCTATGTACCGCAGGCTCTATGTGTCAATGTCTCCTTCAGAAGACCTCTCAGATAGATAGAATTTCAAAACCATGTGTTGTGCACCTTGTGTCCATGAATGCTTAATGTAATTTACACAAGCAGCATATGTTCCTGAATCAACATCCTGGAAAAATATTCTTATTAACCATTTAAGACTTAATCTTAAATAAAAAGGCAAAAATTAACCAATCACAGCACTCACCCTACATCACCTAAAATCAGATGGTAATGCTTGGTTGATTACAGTGTTGTTTTAGGATCAAGCAAGGATGTTGAACCAAAAAAATGTCTGACATGTGTACATTTTTCCAAATAAGCGCACACACAACATTGATAATAATAAATGTTTCTTGAGCAGCAAATCATCATGTTATAATGAATTCTGAAGGATTATGTGACACTGAAGACTGGAGTAATGATGCTGTACATTCAGCTTTACCATCACAGGAATAAATTACATCTTAAAATATATTCAAATAGAAAACATTCTTTGAAATTGAAGTGATATTTCACAATATTACTGTTTTTCTGTATTTTTGATCAAATAAAGGCATGAGAAATCTAGTGAACAATCCAATCCAATACAATAGTGTGCTATCCAAAGACATCCACTCAATAAAAATAGATTGAAAATATCTTAAAAATAACTAAATAAACATACAGAAATTTTTTAAATAGAAGTGCATAAATAAAAGATGCTGCATTTTCAATGTATTATTATTATTATTATTATTATTATTATTATTATTAAATAATAAAATAAAATAAAAACTTGGTTCAACCAAAAAGTCATAATAATAAAAATAAAAACAGTTAAAATAATAAAATAAAAATAAATAAAATACAATAAAATAATAAATAAAATAAACCAAAAATAAAATATACATTTATAAAATATTTCTAAAATAAATAAAAACAAATACATACAGAAATAAAATAAAAAATAATTAATGAAAGAAAGAATTTAAATGAAATAACGAAATAATAAAATGAAATATTGAATAAAAATCCATAAGCCCAACCCTCACCATTAACTATCTCTAAAACCAGGGTTTCTGATATTATTTTTGTTCAAGCCCCAACCCCAGCCCTAAACTTGACCCTGGAAAATGATTGGTGAAGCCGGATGTTGTTCCATGACTAACAACGTTTATCCAACAACATAATACAAGGTAAGCCTTGCACATACCTGTTCACGTGCACTTCTCTCTGCGGTGCCCCTCATGCTGCCGTGTGAGGGGGATGGAGAGGGCGGCAGGGAGTGCTGGGGTGGGTACTTGTTCTTCAGGTGGTCCATGAAAACGTCCCGCTTGCGTTCCATGTCGGCCTTGTGCAGGTTGGTGAGGGCCTCCAGGCTCTGGGCGGCGATGACCGTGTGCCGGTGCTCAGAAGTGTGGACCAGCCCCACGTTGGAGAAACGGCGCGTGCTGTTCCCCAGCGTGCGATATTCACGTGGGTACTCCAGGTCATCGGTGGAGATCATGTGACCTCCGCCACGCTCCGGGTCTAGTTTGAGAGAGGGATGAAAGGGGGCGAGGAGGAGTTGAGGAATGTGAAAAGTGTGGCATCAACACACACGCATTCATACGATCATGCATGACCACACACGCACGCATGCAGCGGTGCAAATACATTCACAGACAGACAGACGGTGGAGGAGAATGGTGTGAAGGGGAGGAAGAGAGAGAAATGGGATGAGATGTTAGACCTATTACAACAGAAAGGAGCACAAGAGCGAGTGGCTACTCCCTGCAGAGCTATTGATCTCAGGTTTAGTCGAAAATAGGGAGCTAAGGAAAAGTAAAAGCACTGAGCTATAGATCAGAGAAAAGAATGGAGACACAATTTCTCTGTAGGAGATTACATTTTGCTTTGCCTGTCGGTTTGCCTTTGTCATCTGAAGTGCCGTTTCTTGCTTTCTGAGGACACATGCTGTATCACAACCCCCACGTGTACATACCTCCGCACGCACAATCATGTATACACACATGAAAAATATGTTTATATAAGCTGGGAGAGAAAGGCATTGAAAAACTTAACTACACAGGTCAAGGGCATCATGTAAAAATTTTTTGAGGGGGCACCGGTGGCAGTTCTGATTCACTTTGTGGCCTAGACCAGATAAGACATGACCAAAAGCTTTTAAGCATTTTTTAACAACTTAAAAGGATAGTAGACAAAAAAAAAAAAAAAAAAAAAAAAAAAGAAAGAAAAAAAGTTGAGTCATTTATTCACCTTCATGTCGTTTCAAACCAATAAGACTTGTGTTCATATTTGAAATGCAGTGAAGATATTTTTAATAAAACCGGAGAGATTTCCGTCCCTCCACTGAAAGTCCACACAAACAAAACTTTCATGCATCAAAAATGAATACATCGCAGAAGTAATCAAACAAACCTTGTGCACGTGTTTACCATATGTGCTCTATGTACAGTATGTGTGTTGTTGATCAATGTTTATATGTGAAATGAAATCTGATCATCATATAAAGCGATCCTGTCTTCTCAGACGACTCATTCATTCACCGCACCGCTTTTTTTTTTAGGTGTGAATGTTTTGGTTGCGTGAACTTTCAATGGACTAATATAATATATTGAAAATATCTTTCTTTGTGTTGTAAAGAAAAAGTCATGAGGGGGAGTAAATGATGACAGAAATTTTGGGTGAACCATCCATTTAATCATTCAGTTAAGAAGTGTAAGATGGGAAACAAAACATACAGGTGACATAAGACAAAAACTATCTGTTAGAAAAGGGTTACTGGTCAAAAACAAGCAGGGCGGGCCGAAGCTGTGGAAAGGGAGCAGGGTCGGTGGCGCCCGTTTATTATGTTTATATGTGGCAGTCGTCCGTTAGGGGCTGCCGCTTTACTTTCATTTTGTTTATTTTGATATAAACATTTTTTTTGAACATTTGCTTGGTTCCAGCCTCCTCCTCCTCTTTAACATTGGTACACCTGTATATAGTGAAATATTTGTGATTTATATGTTTGCCTACCATTTATTCTATCAGAACCCACAGATAGGGGAGCGCGGGGCACAACCTAACGCGGGGTTAGTTGTAACACATGGTTTAAAACTTTCCACACATGCCAGGATGACGAAACTGTGTATTTACTAGTTGCCATATCAACATTACTTAGAGAAAAAAATGTGCCAAAATTAAGAATCTTTGGAAGATATCACTGAACATTTATTTAACCATAGCAAAAGTACATTTCTTACTTAAGTTTATTTTTCATCTCTGTTTTTTGTGTTTATTTAAAATGAGACAAATATGATAGTATTATAATCTTATATCTGTTATTTAACAGTTGAGATGGTTCTTTAATGCTGATCTAACAGCAGAAGACACGAGCCACGGTTTAAACCCCAGTTGGGGTGTGTTGTAACAGCAATGAGCCCCTATTAGAA
>CM031945.1:10199422-10335575 GCA_018749465.1 Paracanthobrama guichenoti
AACCCCTGAAAAACAACCCCACACCATAAACAACCCCACCACAAACTTTACACTTGGCACAATTCAGTCAGGCAAGTACTGTTCTCCTAGCAACCACCAAACCCAGACTCGTCCATCAGATTGCCAGACAGAGAAGCGTGATTTGTCACTCCAGAGAACACGTCTCCACTGCTCTAGAGTCCAGTGGTGATTTGCATTGCACTGGGTGATGTAAGGCTTGGATGCAGCTGCTCGGCCATGGAAACCCATTCCATGAAGCTCTCTATGAACTGTTCTTGAGCTAATCTAAAGGCCACACAAAGTTTGGAGGTCTTTAGCTATTGACTCTGCAGAAAGTTGGCAACTTCTTGTAACCAATTGCTTCCACTTTATTATAATACCACTAACAGTTGACTGTGGAATATTTAGTGGTGAGGAAATTTCATGAATGGCCTTGTTGCGCTGGTGCCACGCTTGAATTCACTGAACGACCCATTCTTTCACAAATGTTTGTAAAAGCAGTCTGCATGCCTAGGTGCTTGATTGCATACAGCTTTGGCCATGTAAGTGATTGGAACACCTGAATTCAATGATTTGGAGGGGTGTCTCAATACTTTTGGCAATATAGTGTATGTACCACTCTAAACTGGAGAAAACAGAATGAAAAAAATGAAGACCCAAAGTATCTCTCTCTCTCTTTCTCTGAGAAATATCATATCATGTACTTCCAGCTCACTGGGATTTTAATCACTCTTTTCACCATCTCAACTGTCAACATGGTCTCCCTATTGCCCCTTCACCCCCTTTTGGGAAGCTTGGGGCTAAAAAAATTATTACCATCCAATGAATTATTCACATTTTATTTAAAGCATTGAATCTGAAAGCAGCTTGTATATTATTAAGCAGAGCCTGGTGCTTTAAACAAACATCAGATCTGTTCTGGAGTAATAGACAGCAGTGGTGCTCCTGAGGAATGACTAAATTGAATGACCTTGTGGTTAATGTTGTTAGCATTGAATTTTTTAATAGCACTTATACTCTCCTGAGAGGGAGCATTATCTTTCAGACAGCGGCCTGTTGAAGGACAGACGGAACTGATACTGACTTACCATGATACTTGCTCTAGGGAGTTTTAACCACTAATACACCCTGACAATGTGACTAAACTGTGTTAGCTTAAGTTTAGCAATAAGAGCTTTGAATGAAAACAAGGAGGACATGTTCAATTCACTTAAATAGGCTACATAATTGAGTGATATCACCATGTTGAAGTCATTGGTATTTTGTTCAAAGAACATTTGCATATTGGTGACTGCACTAATAAAACCCAGCCAACAGTGATTTGATGGTCTTCGCTGATTTAAGCTGGTTTTGATGGTCTCCAAGCCTGGTGAAGTTGGTGTTTAGTTGGCTCTGCAAGCCTGAAAAGAGGTTGGTAGATTTTTTTTAAATGTTTTTGAAATAAGTATTTTATGCTCGCCAAGGCTGTATTTATTTGAATCAAAAGTGCAGTATATTGTTAAATAATATTCAAATTTAAAAAGTGTTTTCCATTTAAACATATTTAAAAATGTAATTTCTTCCTGTGACGTCAAAGCTGAATTTTCAGCATCATTACTCCAATCTTCAGTATCACATGATCCTTCAGCAATTATTATAATATGCTGATTTGCTGCCAAAGAAACATTTATCATAAATCCTGTCAAAAAAATCCTACTGACCCCAAACTTTTGAATGGCGTATGTACACTCACCTAAAGGATTATTAGGAACACCTGTTCAATTTCTCATTAATGCAATTATCTAATCAACCAATCACATGGCAGTTGGTTCAATGCATTTAGGGGTGTGGTCCTGGTCAAGACAATTTCCTGAACTCCAAACTGAATGTCAGAATGGGAAAGAAAGGTGATTTAAGCAATTTGAGCGTGCCATGGTTGTTGGTGCCAGACGGGCCGGTCTGAGTATTTCACAATATGCTCAGTTACTGGGATTTTCACGCACAACCATTTCTAGGGTTTACAAAGAATGGTGTGAAAAGGGAAAAACATCCAGTGTGCGGCAGTCCTGTGGGCGAAAATGCCTTGTTGATGCTAGAGGTCAGAGGAGAATGGGCCGACTGATTCAAGCTGATAGAAGAGCAACTTTGACTGAAATAACCACTCATTACAACCGAGGTATGCAGCAAAACATTTGTGAAGCCACAACACGCACAACCTTGAGGCGGATGGGCTACAACAGCAGAAGACCTCACCGGGTACCACTCATCTCCACTACAAATAGGAAAAAGAGGCTACACTTTGCACAAGCTCACCAAAATTGGACAGTTGAAGACTGGAAAAATGTTGCCTAGTCTGATGAGTCTCAATTTCTGTTGAGACATTCAGATAGTAGAGTCAGGCGTAAACAGAATGAGAACATGGATCCATCATGCCTTGTTACCACTGTGCAGGCTGGTGGTGGTGTAACGGTGTGGGGGATGTTTTCTTGGCACACTTTAGGCCCCTTAGTGCCAATTGGGCATCGTTTAAATGCCACGGCCTACCTGAGCATTGTTTCTGACCATGTCGATCCCTTTATGACCACCATGCACCCATTCTCTGATGGCTACTTCCAGCAGGATAATGCACCATGTCACAAAGCTTGAATAATTTCAAATTGGTTTCTTGAACATGACAATGAGTTCACTGTACTAAAATGGCCCCCACAGTCACCAGATCTCAACCCAATAGAGCATCTTTGGGATGTGGTGGAACGGGAGCTTCGTGCCCTGGATGTGCATCCCACAAATCTCCATCAACTGCAAGATGCTATCCTATCAATATGGGCCAACATTTCTAAAGAATGCTTTTAGCACCTTGTTGAATCAATGCTACGTAGAATTAAGGCAGTTCTGAATCCGAAAGGGGGTCAAACACAGTATTAGTATGTTGTTCCTAATAATCCTTTAGGTGAGTGTATATGTGGCATTTCTATTGAAATAGGATTGCTATGCAATAAATACAGTATTTTTACATTTACTATTAAGTATGATAAATAATACAATCACATAAAGCTCTGCTCTTAGCTACTGTATTACATTAAAGTACGGTAGTTGCAAAGGGGACCGCTCTGGCTGAATTTAAGACCACAATGGACCAGATTAATGCAATAAAGCCAAAAGCCGAAGCATTGATTCCAAGAAAACTACAACCTGCTGTCTCATTCTCTCATCTCAGATCATATAATCTCAGCTAACTCATCCTCCTAATAAAGACAAAATACTGTAACAAAATAACCGTCTTGAGTTTAAAGAAGGAGAGGGCATTGTTTTGACCTGTGCATGGAAGCAGATATCATCAGCAAAGAGAGTCAGCCCACCTGACGTGCTAAAGCAGGTAACAGTCTGCCGCAGGCACAGAGAGAGAGAGAGAGAGAGAGAGAGAGAGAGAGAGAGAGAGAGAGAGAGAGAGAGAGAGAGAGGAGAGAGAGAGGAGAGAGAGAGGAGAGAGAGAGAGAGAGAGAGAGAGAGAGAGAGAGAGAGAGAGAGAGAGAGAGAGAGAGAGAGAGCGAGAGAGAGAGAGAGAGAGAGAGAGAGAGAGAGAGAGAGAGAGAGAGAGAGAGAGAGAGAGAGAGAGAGAGAGAGCACAATGCCAGAAGTGAAGACAAGTTGTTTGCCTCCATCCATCACAGAAGCCAAGCTAGAATTACACTGACAGGCAAAATCAATGCAAAATAACAGCCTGAGAATGTGTTAGCAAGACCTTTTCAAAAAGTACAAGAGAACAATGATGTTTAGCGAGCAAGCAGGAATATGGGAGAGAAAATGAGAGCTAACAAACACTAAACACTAAAGCCATCTTTATCCCACTGTTATGAAGAATACTGTGTGCAAAGGCAGTACTTGTGCTAAATGGGTCTTTATAGAAAAACATTGTATTACTGCATATTTATTCAAGAGACCTTGTTTTATCACAGAACTTCCAAAGAGAATGACTTCAGTTCCATCTTTACCATCTCTACAAAACCACACTGTAAAAAAAAAAAAAAAAAAAAAGTTAAAACTGTAAAAATATAGCAGCAACCTTGGTTTTACTGATTTACTGATATACTGCATTAACAGGTGTAATACTAGTATACCAACTTACTGAAGTGGTAAAACACATCACTAAAATAATGCAATAAACATAAGATGTAACATCAAACTTTAAAAAAAGAAAAAAAAAACTAAGCAGAAACAGTTATTTCAATGAACACAGGGATGTCAAAACTGTTTACTTGTTCTTTTCATTTAAAATTACATTGTAAAATTACATGAAATGTCCCTTTTTTTCACTGCATATATTAAGAGAAACCTACCATTAACCAATTAACAGGTTTTTACCATATAGCATTTTTACAGATTGTAATTAAAATTAAAGCTGCGAGCAGCGATGACGGGCCCAAGCCGGTGGCACCGCTTCAGGGCGACTGTGCACGACAGGCAATATGCATTTAAACAGGAGAATATTTTTTGAAAAATATTTTAAATATGCCACATTTACCGCAGCAGCTGGTGCCACTATGACCACAAGCCACACCCATGATGTCATTGAAATATAGATAAATTTTATTGTCATAGGATATAATAGGTCACTTTCAAATATTTGCAAAGTTATCTTTTGCAGCTCAAAAATTCGAAAGTCCAGAAGGCCAGTATTTAATTCAAGGCATTTGTATAGTTTTTTTAAAACTTTTTGTCACACTAAAGTGATAGTTATTTGTGATAGCCTATGATATGAAACGCATCTAAACTCTATTGTTGTGTACGTGTAAACATGGGGACGCACAACACATATTATACATTAAAATATCTTAAGATCAATCATCATTACGTAAAGTACATTAGGCAAGCTGTTTATTTATTTATTTTTTTGTAGTGAAAATAATGTTTTAATAAAATGACTGTCAAAGTCATGTGAATCCACCTCATTAACTGCAGCAGTCGGTGCTGCTTTGACCACACACCACAACATCTATGAGATCAATTCAATTTAGATGAATTTCATGTCAGATGATGTCAAAGGTCAATTTCAAATGAGTGCAAAGTTATCTTTTGCAGCTTACATTTTTTAAAGTCCTTAAGTCCAGTATGTATCTAAAGGTCTTTTTATATTTTTATTAACATAATTATTAAACTAATCATATAAAACTATTATTGCAGTGCTCTTCAAATCGAGTTCAGAATGACATGAATACTGCAGGTGCACCCATCCCCTTACACACACACACACACACACACACACACACACACACACACACACACACACACACACACACACACACACACACACACACACACACACACACACACAGAAAGAGAATGCAGAGACAGATTGGCATGCTTTAGCTGTCAGCCACCCATACCCCCTCACACACACACACACACACACACACACACACACACACACACACACACACACACACACACACACACAGAGAGAAAGAGCCAGAGGCATAGACAGAGAGGCATGCTTTAGCTGTCAGCCACCCATCTCCCCCTCCACACACACACACACACACACACACACATAGAAAGAGAATGCAGAGACAGATTGGCATGCTTTAGCTGTCAGCCACCCATCCCCCCCTCCACTCACTCACTCACACACACACACACACACAAAGAGCCAGAGCCAGAGCCAGAGCCAAAGAGGGAAACAGGGTTTTTTTCCCCCATCAAAACTAAGTCAACAGTGTCATCTTTTGGACAATGAAGGGAGGGCAGACAAAATAAGATTCAGATTAAATATATTAAATTAAATAAATATATTGATCTGAAAAATAGTACATCCATTTTAAATTCACCCAGGTTCAATTACCGAACATACAATCTTAATTTAATTTAAATCAAACAATGATTTTACAAGAAATGAGACATTTTCTGATTCCCTTTTTTGTCCTTCATTTAATCCCTCGCCATAGCAGCACTGTTTGAGATATCCTATAATCGTTCGCACTATAGCATCTTCAGTGTCTTTGTTTCATGTTGACCGAGTTTGGTGTCGATTCCATGCATCTCCTACGAATAGTTTATAATAATTCAGAGCCTGATTTATCCAAAATTCCAAATTCAAACCAAAATATCTGACTTCCTGTTGGTCAGAGCTAATGACTGTAAATGGGAAAGATGTCCGGCTTGATGAGAACAATATATACACAGAGTTTGGTGACTGTAGATAAAACTAACCCCCCCCACTTTTGTCAAAAGGTGGCGCTACTGAGCCCCTCCACCACGCCCGTTTCTAAGACTTTGGCCATATCTACTGGAAGGCATCACTGATGTGTGTGTTGAGTTTCATACCATTTCAAGCATGCTAAGAGTCTCAAAAACACCCCAAAAGATTATTAAACTTTGACACGTTGCCACGGCAACAGTATTTAAAATATCAGGAATCCATTCATATGTCTATATCTGCCATGTTTTGACATTATACTGATGAAGTTTGAAGTAAATCGGGTGAAAATAAGACGGTGATTCAAAGCATTTTTGATAAAACAAGCACTTCCTGCTGCCAGTTTGTGGCGCTATAACTTTGACTCACAAAAGTTATATCCATGTAATCGGCCTCTTACAACAAACACACAGCTGAAGTTTCATCCAAATCGGTCAATGTATGCTAAAGTTATAACACACTTCCTGTTTCCCATTTCTCGCCATAAATTTGTCTCCTGCCACGGCCAAACCGTTCGAGATATCAAAAATCCGCTCGCAATTTAGCATCCTCAATGCCTTGACTTCATGCTGACCGAGTTTGGTGCTGATCGGGTTAATCGCCTAGGAGGAGTATTTCAAATTCCACAGTATGCGTTTTAAAACGACCCATAATAGCTCACTTCCTGTTGGGCTGACGCATAACTTAGAGCACGAAAGTTTTTCGGCCCAATGAGCTCTATATGTGTACCGAGTTTCATACTAATACATGCAAGCGTTTTTGATTTATGGACAGTTTTTTTTTTTTTTTCAAGGGGGCGCTGTCGAGCCCCCCTGCCACGCCCGGGTACCAAACCCAGCCCAAACCCTGATGGCGCGTTCACGACGAGTGTGCAAAGTTTCAAGAGTTTTCGAGCATGTTAAGGGCCCCAAAAGGGCAAAAGGCGAAAGAAAATAATAATAATAATAATAATAATAATAATAATAATAATAATAATTAAAGCTGCGAGCAGCGATGGCGGGCCCAAGCGGTGGCACCCACCCGGTGGCTTCAGGCGACTGTGCACGACAGGCAATATGCATTTAAACTGGAGAATATTTTTTGAAAAATATTTTAAATATGCCACATTTACACGCAGCAGCTGGTGCCACTATGAGCACAAGCCACACCCATGATGTCATTGAAATATAGATTAATTTTATTGTCATAGGATATAATAGGTCACTTTCAAATATGCGCAAAGTTATCTTTTGCAACTCAAAAATTCATAAGTCCACAAGGCCAGTATTTAATTCAAGGCATTTGTATAGTTTTTCTAAAAACTTTTTGTCACACTAAAGTGATAGTTATTTGTGATAGCCTATGATATGAAACGCATCTAAACTCTATTGTTGTTGTGCGTGTAAACATGGGTACGCACAACACATATTATACATTAAAATATCTTAAGATCAATCATCATTACGTAAAGTACATTAGGCAAGCTGTTTATTTATTTATTTTTTGTAGTGAAAATAATGTTTTAATAAAATGACTGTCAAAGTCATGTGAATCCACCTCATTAACTGCAGCAGTCGGTGCTGCTTTGACCACACACCACAACATCTATGAGATCAATTCAATTTAGATGAATTTCATGTCAGATGATGTCAAAGGTCAATTTCAAATGAGTGCAAAGTTATCTTTTGCAGCTTACATTTTAAAGTCCTTAAGTCCAGTATGTATCTAAAGGTCTTTTTTATTTTTATTAACATAATTATTAAACTAATCATATAAAACTATTATTGCAGTGCTCTTCAAATCGAGTTCAGAATGACATTCGGAATACTGCAGGTGCACCCATCCCCCTTACACACACACACACACACACACACACACACACACACACACACACACACACACACACACACACACACACACACACACACACACACACACACACACACACACACACAGAAAGAGAATGCAGAGACAGATTGGCATGCTTTAGCTGTCAGCCACCCATACCCCTTACACACACACACACACACACACACACACACACACACACACACACACACACAGAGAGAAAGAGCCAGAGGCATAGATAGAGAGGCATGCTTTAGCTGTCAGCCACCCATCACACACACACACACACACACACACACACACACATAGAAAGAGAATGCAGAGACAGATTGGCATGCTTTAGCTGTCAGCCACCCATCCCCCCCTCCACTCACTCACACACACACACACACACACACAAGAGCCAGAGCCAGAGCCAGAGCCAAAGAGGGAAACAGGGTTTTTTTCCCCCATCAAAACTAAGTCAACAGTGTCATCTTTTGGACAATGAAGGAGGGCAGACAAAATAAGATTCAGATTAAATATATTAAATTAAATAAATATATTGATCTGAAAAATAGTACATCCATTTTAAATTCACCCAGGTTCAATTACCGAACATACAATCTTAATTTAATTTAAATCAAACAATGATTTTACAAGAAATGAGACATTTTCTGATTCCCTTTTTTGTCCTTCATTTAATCCCTCGCCATAGCAGCACTGTTTGAGATATCCTATAATCGTTCGCACTATAGCATCTTCAGTGTCTTTGTTTCATGTTGACCGAGTTTGGTGTCGATTCCATGCATCTCCTACGAATAGTTTATAATAATTCAGAGCCTGATTTATCCAAAATTCCAAATTCAAACCAAAATATCTGACTTCCTGTTGGTCAGAGCTAATGACTGTAAATGGGAAAGATGTCCGGCTTGATGAGAACAATATATACACAGAGTTTGGTGACTGTAGATAAAACTAACCCCCCCACTTTTGTCAAAGGTGGCGCTACTGAACCCCTCCACCACGCCCGTTTCTAAGACTTTGGCCATATCTACTGGAAGGCATCACTGATGTGTGTGTTGAGTTTCATACCATTTCAAGCATGCTAAGAGTCTCAAAAACACCCCAAAAGATTATTAAACTTTGACACGTTGCCACGGCAACAGTATTTAAAATATCAGGAATCCATTCATATGTCTATATCTGCCATGTTTTGACATTATACTGATGAAGTTTGAAGTAAATCGGGTGAAAATAAGACGGTGATTCAAAGCATTTTTGATAAAACAAGCACTTCCTGCTGCCAGTTTGTGGCGCTATAACTTTGACTCACAAAAGTTATATCCATGTAATCGGCCTCTTACAACAAACACACAGCTGAAGTTTCATCCAAATCGGTCAATGTATGCTAAAGTTATAACACACTTCCTGTTTCCCATTTCTCGCCATAAATTTGTCTCCTGCCACGGCCAAACCGTTCGAGATATCAAAAATCCGTTCGCAATTTAGCATCCTCAATGCCTTGACTTCATGCTGACCGAGTTTGGTGCTGATCGGGTTAATCGCCTAGGAGGAGTATTTCAAATTCCACAGTATGCGTTTTAAAACGACCCATAATAGCTCACTTCCTGTTGGGCTGACGCATAACTTAGAGCACGAAAGTTTTTCGGCCCAATGAGCTCTATATGTGTACCGAGTTTCATACTAATACATGCAAGCGTTTTTGATTTATGGACAGTTTTTTTTTTTTTTTTTTTCAAGGGGGCGCTGTCGAGCCCCCCTGCCACGCCCGGGTACCAAACCCAGCCCAAACCCTGATGGCCGCGCGTTCCGACGAGTGTGCAAAGTTTCAAGAGTTTTCGAGCATGTTAAGGGCCCCAAAAAGGGCAAAAAGGCGAAAGAAAAATAATAATAATAATAATAATAATAATAATAATAATAATTAAAGCTGCGAGCAGCGATGACGGGCCCAAGCCGGTGGCACCCCACCCCGGTGGCTTCAGGGCGACTGTGCACGACAGGCAATATGCATTTAAACTGGAGAATATTTTTTGAAAAATATTTTAAATATGCCACATTTACCGCAGCAGCTGGTGCCACTATGAGCACAAGCCACACCCATGATGTCATTGAAATATAGATTAATTTTATTGTCATAGGATATAATAGGTCACTTTCAAATATGCGCAAAGTTATCTTTTGCAACTCAAAAATTCATAAGTCCACAAGGCCAGTATTTAATTCAAGGCATTTGTATAGTTTTTCTAAAAACTTTTTGTCACACTAAAGTGATAGTTATTTGTGATAGCCTATGATATGAAACGCATCTAAACTCTATTGTTGCGTACGTGTAAACATGGGTACGCACAACACATATTATACATTAAAATATCTTAAGATCAATCATCATTACGTAAAGTACATTAGGCAAGCTGTTTATTTATTTATTTTTTTGTAGTGAAAATAATGTTTTAATAAAATGACTGTCAAAGTCATGTGAATCCACCTCATTAACTGCAGCAGTCGGTGCTGCTTTGACCACACACCACAACATCTATGAGATCAATTCAATTTAGATAAATTTCATGTCAGATGATGTCAAAGGTCAATTTCAAATGAGTGCAGAATACCGTCCGAATGCTGATGTTGTGTTATCCTAACATTTCTCTTCATGTGTTTTTGACCTACCTTAGCTACTGTTAGTTCACCAATCTCATGCACCAAAAAGCGTGCTTTCATTTAAATATGGGAGGTATCCAATAAAAAGTGTTAATTACAAAATTAATAAATGGAGCCAAATCACAGAAACCGCAACGTCGATTTTAATATCAGTGTCAGGTAAGAGTAAGATGCGTGTCTAAATTTTATGGAAGTTATTATAAACAGCCACTTTTATAAAATCATGTGAAATTTACTTTTTTTTAAAAATTTGAATTCTATCAGTAAATAATTAATTTAAAGACATGCATCATACGTGATCTTTGCAAACACAGCACATGACCTTCTGTAAAGCCCATGTATCTTGTATAGAAAACACACACACACACACACACACACACACACACACACACACACACACACACACACAGAAAGAGAATGCAAAGACAGAGAGGCATGCTTTAGCTGTCAGCCACCCATTCCCCCTCACACACACACACACACACACACACACACACACACACACACACACACACACACACACACACAGAGCCAGAGACAAAGAGGCAAACAGGGATTTTTGCTTCATTACTAAGTCAACAGTGACATCTTTTGGACAATGAAGGAGGGCAGACAAAATAAGATTCAGATTAAATATATTAAATAAAATAAATATATTGATCTGAAAAATAGTACATCCATTTTAAATTCACCCAGGTTCAATTACCGAACATACAATCTTAATTTAATTTAAATCAAACAATGATTTTACAAGAAATTAGACATTTTCTGTTGCCCTTTTTGTCCTTCATTTAATCCTCGCCATAGCAGCACCGCTTGAGATATCCTATAATCGTTCGCACTATAGCATCTTCAGTGTCTTTGTTTCATGTTGACCGAGTTTGGTGTCGATTCCATGCATCTCCTACGAATAGTTTATAATAACTCAGAGCCTGATTTATCCAAAATTCCAAATTCAAACCAAAATATCTGACTTCCTGTTTGTCAGAGCTAATGACTGTAAATTAGAAAGATGTCCGGCTTGATGAGAACAATATATACACAGAGTTTGGTGACTGTAGATAAAACTAACCCCCCCACTTTTGTCAAAAGGTGGCGCTACTGAGCCCCTCCACCATGCCCGTTTCTAAGACTTTGGCCATGTCTACTGGAAGGCATCACTGATGTGTGTGTTGAGTTTCAAGTCATTTCAAGCATGCTAAGAGTCTCAAAAACACCCTAAAAGATTATTCAACTTTGACACATTGCCATGCCAACAGTATTTAAAATATCAGGAATCCATTCATGTCTATATCTGCCATGTTTTGACATTATACTGATGAAGTTTGAAGTAAATCGGGTGAAAATAAGACAGTGATTTCAAAGCATTTTTGAAAGGACACACTTCCTGCTGCCAGTTGGTGGCGCTATAACTTTGACTCACAAAAGTTATATCCATGTGATCGGCCTCTTACAACAAACACACAGCTGAAGTTTCATCCAAATCGGTCAATGTATGCTAAAGTTATAACACACTTCCTGTTTCCCATTTCTCGCCATAAATTCGTCTCCTGCCACGGCCAAACCGTTCGAGATATCAAAAATCCGTTCGCAATTTAGCATCCTCAATGCCTTGACTTCATGCTGACCGAGTTTGGTGCTGATCGGGTTAATCGCCTAGGAGGAGTATTTCAAATTCCACAGTATGCGTTTTAAAACGACCCATAATAGCTCACTTCCTGTTGGGCTGACGCATAACTTAGAGCGTGGATGTTGTTCGGCCCGATGAGTTCTATATGTGTACCGAGTTTCATACGAATACATGCAAGCGTTTTTGATTTATGGACAGTTTTTTTTTTTTTTTTTTTTCAAGGGGGCGCTGTCGAGCCCCCCTGCCACGCTCGGGTACCAAACCCAGCCCAAACCCTGATGGCCGCGCGTTCCGACGAGTGTGCAAAGTTTCAAGAGTTTTCGAGCATGTTAAGGGCCCCAAAAAGGGCAAAAAGGCGAAAAAAAATAATAATAATAATAATAATAATAATAATAATAATAATCCTTAGAAGAACAATAGGGCCTTCGCCCTTTCAGGGCTTGGGCCCTAATGACAATCATTTTGCAGCTGAAAAATAAGAAAGGCAAGTTCTTTTATAATCTGCATCAACACTAGCATGAAAATGTTTTTGTTAAGTTTGCATGATTTCCAACTACTGTGTGGCAGCAGCTGCTGCATGCATTCATTCATTCAAAATACACCTACAAAATGGGTGACCAATGAGAGAAGAGAAAACTCCCGGCACATTCTAGGACACTGGACAGCGAAGAACCAGCAATAACAACTAAAGCCACATACTTTGCACACGAACAGTACTTTAATTTTAGCAACCTGAACGTACATCCTTTAATGCCTCCCCTCTCATCTCCCCCTTGGCTGTTCTTTAAACCACAGTGAAGCACACACATGCTGCCATTAGGGAGACAAGCTGCCTTCTGCTCACCTGGGAGCCAATCAGGAGCATATGGAGAGGAGAGAGGAGGAGGAGGTGGGGCCTATGAATGATGGGGAGGCTGAGAGAGACAGGAAGGAAACAGGCAGAGGCGTCATGCACCATTTTGTTTTGATGGTGTACCAGTGGCAGTCCTGACATACTTGGCTAGATTGAACATATATTTATATAGTTTAGGCTCAGTAAGTAATACTTTTATTAGGCAAGAATGCATAAAATTGATCAAAAGTAACAAAGACATTTGTAATGTAAAATTTTCTAATGATTTCTATTACTTTTGAACTTTACATTCATTAAAGAATACTGAAAAAAAATGTTACATGGTTTTCACAAAAATGTTAAACAGAACAAAATTGTTAAGTTTTCAAAATTGAGAATAAGAAATTTTTCTCAAGCAGCAAATCATCATATTAGAATGAAGGAAAATTTGACACTGAAGACTGGAGTAATGCTGTTGAAAATTTAGCTTTGACGTCACAGGAAGAAATTACATTTGAAAATGGAAAACTAATAATAATATTTCACAATATTCACTGTTTTTACTGTATATTTGGCCATATATGTAAATTCAGCATTGGCGAAAAACTTTTGAATGGTAGTGTGTGTGTATATATGATTGTTTAGGACAAACAGGTACACAGGTACTAAGTGTTTGTCCTAAACAATCATATATACATTAACTCAATTAAATGTAATGAACCTTAAGTTTGTTTGGCTGAAAATGAATCATTCTTGAAAACCATTATATTTACAATATACCTTCAATTTCTCATAATTAACTGAAATCACTGCAAAAAAATAAATAAAATAAAATAAAAATTCACACAAAATGGCTCAACTGAGCTTATCATTCAACATTGACTATGGGAAACACTTTGTTTTACCATTTCATTTTGTAATACAAGATACTACAAAGTTACACAAAGACATGTTTCTCAAATACACACACTTACAGACATGCTCAAAACACAGCATCAGGGCCATTTCTAGGCATAGGCGGTTGCCTATGTCATTGTCAGCTGACAATCCGTGGGATCACGATTGAAGGAGGACTTCCCCACTCCCGGAATGCCACCTATAGCGCATCAAAATGGCCAGAAACAGCCCTGACCACCATTATACTTCAAACACACAAAGCCAGTACAAAACATAGGAGGCTGTTGTTTATCAGTGTTGGAGTGCACACACAAAAGCAACAGCCTGTTTTACAATGGCCTCTAGAGTTTGGCTGCTCAACAACAGCACTGGCTTTTCACCAAGAACCTTTTCAAAGGTGAAATGTGTCATTTCTGTCTCAATAGTGTCACCCAAGCTGCCAAAGTTTTGTTAGTTATCATGACCCCATTAACCCCTGCTGGCAAGAGGCAGTAACTACACACATTGTGGGCCAAAGACATATTCTCTATTGACAGCCATTCAAAAGTGTATTCCCCTTTGATCTAATGTATTTACCCTGAGATATTAAGTTAATATTCAAATAATTAAACAACACATTGGCACGTTCGTGGTTCTGTGATGTTAGTTAATGGTCACATGACAAAATATATATTTTTTTTTAAGTGTTTTATTTGTTACACTTTATTTTGATGATCCCCTTTTGACATAAGCCAATTTTAAATCCTATCCAGTGGTTGAAAAGAAAGGAATAAACACAGTCACTAGTAGTTTGTGACGGATTTCAATCAAAATGTGGAGCGCTGATTCGTCCGCATCCGTCCTGTCAGAAAACGGATAATTCTGTAAATTTAAATTTTTACAAGGCGGCATAAGGACAACAAAAAAAAGAGAAAATGTTCTTTTAAGACTGGGCTAGGACATACACCTGGGTGAGGCCAATAGAAGGGGATACCGAAAGAGTGTTTTGAGCAGCTTTTCTATTTCACATGGAGGAGAATATGACGTTAGGCGTAAAAAAAAAAAAAAAAAAAAAAAAAAAAAAAGGGAACAACAGAAAGAACTAATTTCATGTTGTTTTATATTTTATTTGTTCATTATTTATTTTGTTGGATTTTATTTGGATAGAAAATAAAGACATGTTATGTTACATTGTGATGTAATGGTGTTTTCTGGAAGGGACTAAAGAACACAGTAGAATACAAATGTTTTTATTAATTTAGACAGACATTATATAACAGTTTCAGGTAATGTTTTAGTGTTGGTAACATGTTCCACATTGTCCCACACAAACTTAGTAATCATCCCAGATTTGGTTTGTTTGATGGTGGTCACCCTAGTATTAGGGTACCATCAAAATAAAGTGTTAGCAGATATTAAGCAGACAGTCTACTAATAATCTAATATTATACACTATCAGAAAAAAAGGTACATTGCTGTCACTGGGGCAGTACCTAAGGTACAAAACCGAAAAGGTACTAATATGTACCTTTAAGGTACTAATACGCACTCTTAAAGTACTGGCATGTACCTTTTAAGGTACTAATATGTACTATTTAGGGGTGAGTGAGGTACAAAGATGTACCTTTTCACTTTTGTACCTTAGCGTACCGCCCCAGTGACAGCACTGTACCTTTTTTTCTGAGAGTGTAGTGCAACATTACTTGTTGTCTACATGATGGCTAGGGGACCATCAAAATAAAGTGCATAATTTTATTTGATTGTTTTTATTTGAAATTATTTGTTTATTTTACATTTCTATGATTTAATTAATTATCTTTTCATGAAATCAGGAACACACAGGGATTTACAAAGCCTTGTGTATCCTTAAACGGTCCTATTTGACAAAATGGAAAAAAATCTAATTCCCTTTTTGCTTTAGCCATCACAACCAGAAAAAACAGTAACAACTAATTGAATTAAACTAATTAAATCCAATGGTATTGTAAATGCTGCACATTTCACATTCAAAACATGGCAATTATTTTTAAAAGCCAAAGGCATAATCTAAACAAAGTCCTATCAAGGTGTAATGACTTTGTGACAAGCAGGGCGGGCGAGAGCCGTGAGAGAACGGCGCGAGGCTGGTGGCGTGATTGCAAATGAGCGTCACCTGTGCATTACACCGGTCTCGCATCTCACGGAGGAGCTTGGGTGCATAAAAGGAGGAGCGACGACAGTGAAGGATGAGAGAGGACTAGGCCTGGACTTTACATTGTGTTTTATTTATGTTTTATTATGTGTGCGCGCGGCAGTCGTCCGTGAGGAGGCGTGTTTATTTATTTATTAAAGATGTTGAATGTTCGCCGGTTCCCGCCTCCTCCTTCCCATGACAAATAACATTGTTACAGACTTATTCAGGGTGAATTAGTCTGGTGGATATACAGTTCAGAGAATAACTATTTGAAACAACAACAAAAAAGCAACAAATTATCTAATTCCAAGAGATATGTCAAATCCATCCAGTGGGAGGAGGTGCCATCGGTCAGATGTTGTTGAACAAAACTAAACTGCAAATGTTCAATCACTTCTCTCTCTCTCTCTTTGTGGTTGCAGACAGAGCAAAGAGACCTTTCCTCGCTGTTGTATAATTGTTATTACCGCCTAGGGGCCATCAAACTGACTGAGAAACAACTCTTTCTCTAACAAGTCCATTATGGATGAGTCACACAATCAGAAACACATTCACAGACATACATGGACTGAAAAAAGCAAACAAAAGTAGCAGCACACAGTCACTTCTCAATCTGCTGCATGCTGTGTCCTGTCTCCTTGTTTTAAGCATCAGATGTTTAAGAAGTGTTCATTATTTAGCTCTGCCCTGGAAGATTTGATCAGACTCAAACAGTGAGATTGAGAATCAATCTGGTTTTGCCCTTGATGTTCACAATACCGTTACACAAACACTCACTCACAATGGTTAGGGTGGATAACCAGCTTGTTTGCTTCCCCTGGTGTTAATAGCAGCCTTTTTAATTAAACTAAACAAGAGATAGACATCCCCATCTCTCAAGCTTTCTCAGTCACAGCGGAGACTTATCCCACGAGTAATTACAATAACAAGACTGCCAACAATATCAATGTTTGATGACACAAAAGGCGGGTTTTAAACCTAAAAATTAATGTTTTAATACACAAAAGTGTGTGTGTGTGTGTGTGTGTGTGTGTGTGTGTTTTATCTTTAATATGCTTCTGTAAACCATCAGAGACACCATTAAAGGAGCTGTGAGAGAGAAACATTTCATCTGCTCACAGTTTTGCTCCACTGACTTTCAGTCTAGCAGAACACTTTTACTGCAGAGATGTAAATGAATATAAAATCAAAGAAAATGTCAGTCGACAGTCAAGGTTATATACTCAGACCATGAGCACAATCACCAGTGTGATATTTTATACAACAGTTCAATGCACAAGAAGTTATTGTTGAGTAACTTACATCTTAGAGACAATATTGCCAATTATTTTGTACCTTTTTGCACTGCTGAATGGTTTCAAACAAGTATAAAGTGCGAACTTCTCCATGTCTACGATTAACAAACTGTCGTAGTGATTCATTCATGAATGAATTAGTGTTTTAGAACAAATTGGCTGAGTGAATGATTCAGTGACTCACTTATGAAGGCAGTAACTTGTTTCATTCTAGAATGAATCATTGTTTGAATGGGCCGACTGAGTGAATGATTAAGTCGGTCCATTCAGATTTGTTCCTGAATGAATTAGTAAATCTGAATGAATCGATTGAGTGATTCACTGATTCAAACAAAACTGTTAACTATTGTAACAAATGTGTACTTTTTAATGGGATCTGACTGGCTTCGCTAGCATTCTTATAAAATGCTTCCAGAACACGTCTTAATGATTCTTTGAGTCTTACAACTACTGTCAGTTAAGCTGCATAAACCAGAAAACAAGCAAACGTTCCTGTTTCTATCAATTTGCAATTATAAAGGTCTGCTAACAGTCTTGAGCTAAAGGGTACCCTGAAACTGTAACAATGCATAACATAGTGTTTGTAATTAAAGAAAAACTAAATTGCTATTGTAAATATTTTATGTTTTAATTTTAACATGTTCTGTGTGCATGCACCCACACCCTCATTTATTGTTGAGTTCAGAGAGCTATTAGCTCACTGAATCATGTGGGTCTATTAAAGAAGAAATAAAATATTGATTTATTCAGGTCTGCAAGTGTGACAGTACCAGTCAGGTCAAATCAGGTCACAAGCCTGCTGAGTTCAGGCTTCAGCTTAATGCCAGTGCGGAATAATCTCTAAAATCAGAAGGACATGATTGCATTTTCACAGACAGACAGACAGACAGACAGACAGACAGACAGACAGACAGACAGACACACACACACACACACACTGACATCAACCTGCATGACTTAAATTCAGTTAATCGCCATGTACATGAAACTTCATAAGCTTGAACCTTGCATAAAAATTAATAACTTCTACACAGATAATTTTCAAAGATAATTTCTCAAACTTCACAAAAGAGAGAGAGAGAGAGAGAGAGAGAGAGAGAGAGAGAGAGAGAGAGAGAGAGAGAGAGAGAGAGAGAGAGAGAGAGAGAGAGAGAGATGAGCATTTCATGCAAGTTGAGTCACACAAGGTTCTGCATCTCTAGTTATTTAACTGTTATATATTTAACTGTTATATAATACAAGCAAAGAGCAGGAAGGTCTAGCATTAAAACAGGTTTATTTTGAACAGGATTGTTACCAGCAGCAAAGTTTCTCTCTGCTTCTTTTGCACTCGCTCTGACTCTCTTTTTAACATGCCCAAATAATAGGGTCTGCCAGGTCAGACGTATTGGAGTGCTACGCGTGCTTCTTCACTCATCTCTTTACCTCACAGCAAAGAACCAGGCAGAAGAATCGACCCACTTTCAAGTTCTCTCAAAAAAGACAAGCGGTCCCGCTCCATGCTGCCCACTTCACAGACGCACACACAAAGCAGCACTGAATTTTATTTTAGGCTTTCATAATTCCTTTAAAAATCCTTGAGATTTCTCAATACCATTTAGACATGCATCGTTTTCCCATCCATTAAGTGATGGATTTAATTTAAAACAACTGAAATGAATGAATCAAAGTGGATGATTAGTCTATTCCTTCATTGGATGTGAGGCGGCAGATGTTAAGCTTGCTACAGCAGACTGAATCTTAATAATGATGATGTCATAATGATGTATAACTTCGGGATAAAACCTGATTAAGCTTTTGACGCTGAAATTAGATTAAATTAGTCCTGTGAATCTACACAAATTAGTGATTATAGTATGCATATAAAATATAATTAAACACTCTTTCACTGCTCAACACACAAAATCCATTTCACACGTTTCATCACTAATAATATAATGAAAACATAAACATGTAAGACAACGTCTAATAATTAGAGCATAAATTTGCATCATAAATCATCCGGCAGTTTTTCTGGATGCAAACACAATAAATGTAAATGTAATTTTAGTATCATTTATGAAAAAATTCTAAGTTATAAATAAAACAAAGATTATCAGAGTATGTTTTACAAGAAAATACTATTTCAGTCTTTCTACTCAAACATTTCACATTTAATTGTCAAGATTTTCCCTGTTTCGTGTGTTCTGTGTTCTAGGACTTTTATTTTTAATGTATATTTTCTGTTTCCACTGTTACCTTTGTTCACTGTTCACTGTTCCTGTGGTTTATTCCTCAGTTTCCATAGTTACTCTTGTTTGTTTCTAGGACCCACACCTGTTCCTTGTTATAGCCTCTTGTTATCCCTGTGTTTCAGTTGTCTTTACATGTATGTTTGCAAAGCTGTTGCGTTTCCATACCCTAGTTTGATTATTGTCTCCTTCCTTCTTGGATATATGTTTCCCTGTTTGGAATATCGTCATCATCTTCCCTGTTAAGATTTTCTTTGTGTGTTTATTTAATAAACTATTGCTGCGATTAGATCCTCTCCTCTTCCCTGCTAACTGTAATATTAATTCACTATTACTTGTCATTTCTTTATAATTAATTGTGAAACTAGCAATTTCTGTGTGAAAGCTGTTGCAAAGCCTATTTTTTCAGTGTACACTCTAAAAAATGCTGGGTTAAAAACAACCCAGGTCACAAGCCTAAAAATAAAATCTAATTCAAAATAATAAATACTACACTCTAAAAAAAAGCTGGGTTAAAAACAACCCAAGTTGGGTTGAAAATGGACTAACCCAGTGATTGGGTTGTTTTAACCCAGCGGTTGGGTTAAATGTTTGCTTAAAACAACCCACTTGCTGGGTTAGTCCATTTTCAACCCAACTTGGGTTGTTTTTAACCCAGCATTTTTTAGAGTGTAGTATTTATTATTTTGAATTAGATTTTATTTTTATATTGTTAGATTTTATTTTCATTTCATTTCAGTTTTAGTAAATTTAGTTTATTAAAGTTTATTAGTTTATTATAGTTTATTTTAGTTAGACAACCAGGGTATATTCAGCTTAATTTTTTTCATTTAATATTTATAGGCAACTTTATTTTATTCCAACTTTATTTCAAGTACCGGAAGGGATTTTTAATAGTATTAGTTAACAATAACAACACTGATACATTCTTTAAAAACAAGCACAACAGAAGGAGCTCGGATTATACTGACTCACTGTAAACTTAGAAGAATCGTAGGCAGAGTAAATGTAGATGAAATGAAAAAGCTGGTGGAATTATAAATAGGAAAAAGCTGATGCAAATATTGCATAAAGTGGGTGTGCAGAAGAATGGTGACCTCATATAACATCTGATATTACATTTGCACAATGCTCTAGTAAACCTGTATGCACAAAAGAACATCTTAATTGAACACAATAAAGGCACGGTGAGTCATGCATTCTGGGAAAAACAAATATTGAAGAAAAAAGCAAACTTAAGTTGTTTACTGCATAAGAACTTTGTTCAGTCACCCACCCTGACCACCCACAGATTCAGAAATACTTTTCTGTGCCACCTTTCTTGCTTACACACAAACAAGCCTATGAAGTTAACTATTATGAGTCTGCTCAATAAGACTCAGATACAGTATAGGTCTGGTGAGTAGACTTCTTAAAGGGACAGTTCATCCAAAAATGAAAATCCTGTCATTTACTTTTTCAATGTGCAAACTATCCCTTTAAGGGAGACTCCTAAAACAAAGTTCTCAGCTTTGATCCCAGTTAGAGTTGACCTGTGACCTGAGAGAATCCTCTGTTCTGCCCTATGACCGCTGTACCCTCTTAGTTTCTCCTGCTATAAATAAATCACTTATTAATAAACATCATTCCCTTTGACAAATGACAGTTTGATAACTGACAACTTTGAAATGTCAATGTTTTAGGTATTGTCAACATGAATGTCAGCAAGACGCATGTTGCACATTTGCAGTGGAAACGATGAGTCATTGGTGTATTTGGCTGATGTTGTTTTATCCAGGACGAGGGCATTGTGTTTTATTGTGTGTGTTTGCTCATTTGTTTCTGTTTCCTCCATTAATCCGATTCTATTGACTTTAGCATAGAGCATAGAAACTTCAAAATGCAAAGTTGAACAGAGGGCACTTTTACACAGACAGCAAAAGTGACAAAAATATTTAATGCTTTTTTTTTTTATCTATTGAATAAAAAAATAAAAAATAAAAAAAGATATATATAATAATTAAAATAATTATTATATAAAATATATATATAACAAATATATAAAATACTAATAAATAAATAAATACATTTTGCTGCCAGTCAACCAGCATGCACAAAATTTCCCTTCTGGGATCATAGAAGTGTCTGTCAATCTATGTGGAAAGATTTAACAGAGCCTGAGTCCCTAGGAGGCCACTCTTAATCTCATTCTTATTCTCATTCTCTCATGGTTGCCCATAGGGAGTGGAGCACGGAAGGAGGAACGGGTGGGGCAGCCTCACAGATGGGCTGGTGGGTAGGTTTCCGTGGTTACAGGCGAGGAAGAAGAGGAAGAGGAGCCATCTGGCAGTGGTTTGGTGAGATGACGTGTCTTGCCCCTCACCCACAACACCCACAACCCATGGCAACATTCCTACCGCTCCACCAACTGTTATACAGACTACAGGTAGCAGAACTACATGTACAACAGTTAATGACAACACCTGCTCTAACAACTGGAAGAAATCGTACCACATTGGTTTGTAACTCCAAGCTTTACAAATAAACTACTGAAAATATCTATCTAATACTGGACTTCCCATAGGTGTTCACAGCTTCAGTGGCACGAGGAGTTAACCAGCATCTACTGCAACAGTGAAATCAGTTGTTACTCTAACTACACTCCAGATATTCTCTAACTGGTCACAATCAAAAATGGGTCACACTTCCATTCTGATAAGGTCAGAGAAAGGCAATGCTAAATACAAATCATAAAACGCATCTAAGATAATCATGCATTGAGCAATCAATCAATAAATCAATCTAGGTTCATACAGATAATGTAAAATGAAATTCCAGGACTTTCAAGGACTTTTCAAATTTGAAAAATAGATAAATAATAGATAAATAAAAAAAAAAATACTAATAAAACAAAAAGGTACAAATAAAGTTTAGCACATGCAAAGTATGCAATGGCTGTGGCAACATTAAGTATAGGAACATTAACAAATCAGTCATAGAAGAGCAAATAGGAAGAGGGCATAAACTTCTAATATGATTCTTAAAATGTAATAACAGAAGAAAACAAAGAATTTCATTTGTAAAATGTTACATTTCATTGTAACTAATTACAAGGGAATTACACTCACCTAAAGGATTATTAGGAACACCATACTAATACTGTGTTTGACCCCCTTTCGCCTTCAGAACTGCCTTAATTCTACGTGGCATTGATTCAACAAGATGCTGAAAGCATTCTTTAGAAATGTTGGCCCATATTGACAGGATAGCATCTTACAGTTGATGGAGATTTGTGGGATGCACATCCAGGGCACGAAGCTCCTGTTTCACCACATCCCAAAGATGCTCTATTGGGTTGAGATCTGGTGACTGTGGGGGCCATTTTAGTACAGTGAACTCATTGTCATGTTCAACAAACCAATTTGAAATGATTCGAGCTTTGTGACATGGTGCATTATCCAGCTGGAAGTAGCCATCAGAGAACGGGTACATGGTGGTCATAAAGGGATGGACATGGTCAGAAACAATGCTCAGGTAGGCTGTGGCATTTAAACGATGCTCAATTGGCACTAAGGGGCCTAAAGTGTGCCAAGAAAACATCCCCCACACCATTACACCACCACCACCAGCCTGCACAGTGGTAACAAGGCATGATGGATCCATGTTCTCATTCTGTTTACGCCAAATTCTGACTCTACCATCTGAATGTCACAACAGAAATCGAGGCTCATCAGACCAGGCAACATTTTTCCAGTCTTCAACTGTCCAATTTTGGTGAGCTTGTGCAAATTGTAGCCTCTTTTTCCTATTTGTAGTGGAGAAGAGTGGTACCCGGTGGGGTCTTCTGCTGTTGTAGCCCATCCGCCTCAAGGTTGTGCGTGTTGTGGCTTCACAAATGCTTTGCTGCATACCTCGGTTGTAACGAGTGGCTATTTCAGTCAAAGTTGCTCTTCTATCAGCTTGAATCAGTCGGCCCATTCTCCTCTGGCCTCTAGCATCAACAAGGCATTTTCGCCCACAGGACTGCCGCATACTGGATGTTTTTCCCTTTTCACACCATTCTCAAATTACTAAAATACAACTTACAAATTATTTAATATTAAATACAAAGTTTATAATGGCTATTATTGTTAAAAAAATTATATTTTATATTATAATGTTGGCATACTCGGTATTGAGAAATTACTTCAGTGCAAGTTACATAGTAAGTGACTAGCAGCAAGGGATTAACATTCACCCTGGAAGGCTATTAACAAGGAAATTATTTTAACTTTGAACAACAGCTTATAATGCACAACCGACAAACAGGGTGAAGCTAATCCATTGACCAGCGCTGTCATGGGAAGTCCCTTAACTATTAAAAGGATACTATGACAAAGAGATTCCTCATTCAAATTGATTCCTCAATTTTTCCCCCATGAATATATGATTGACCCGAAGAATGAAAACTGCATCATACTTGGAAATATATGAGCAACATTATTCTCATAGCCATGCGGAATGGTTCTATATAGAGAGGCCGCAAAGTTAATTTTGCATGAAAAGACTGTATTTGTGTTTTATTAAAAATATATTGTACATATATTGTCTTTCAATAATTCAAGCACTTTTAAAGTACCATTTTTTCATAAATATGACCTTTTTCAAGGGTTTTCCGGAACTTACATTTCAAAAAGTCAAAATCAAGTATAACAGAATAAAAAATGTTATACTTGTTTGCAACTCCACAAACACCAACATGTCCAAACACATGCGCAAATATACTGTAAGCACATTGTGTTACATAAGGTCAGAGTGTCTGTCCAGAAGAATGCTGATCACCTTCATCCATGACATCCCTTTCAGCATGTTCACAAACGGACAGGACAGAATTGCCCCTCAGAAAGCTGGGAAATGTCAAATGGCCTGTTTGTGCATGTATATATATATATATATATATGTGTGTGTGTGTGTGTGTGTGCATACACATTTCATATGTCCTCATATAAACAGCTTTAAAAACACACTAAACAATGTTTTATTAAAAATGTAAAAATGCAGAATGTTTCCTGTGATGGGTAGGTTTAGGGGCAGGGGCAGTGTAGGGGGATAGAATATACGGTTTGTACAGTATAAAAACCATTACGCCTATGGAGAAGTCCTCATAATGATAGGTACACCAACGTGTGTGTGTGTGTGTGTGTGTGTGTGTGTGTGTGTGTGTGTGTGTGTTTAGGGAAGTCAACAGCTGCTGTGGCTAGAGCAGTGAGTACACTTTTATACTGATTTCCCAACCTCATTTCAAAAGAGATCATGATCTCTGTTTGAGATTCTTCAACCAACGGCAATAAAAACAAATAAAAAAAATGTTTTCAGCGCAAGTCAAAATGTCAGATCTGAACACACGAGTCTGGATTACTGGAGAAAGTGCAGAGTAAAAAGAGAGAGAGAACAAGAAAGGCAAAAAAAAAAAAAGAAAAACATGCAAAACTGGGACAAGAGGTGGTCAGAAGAGAAAAGTGAAGGAAGCAGAAAAGAGAAGAATGACTTATGGGCCCGAGCTGGAGGAATGGGGTGTGACAGAGAGAGGCATGAGGGATTTGGTGGAGCACTTGATGTCTTGTTAGCCTCAACCTTCCGTACACTGTGATTGGCTAAAAATATCACATAGCTCATGTCGAACATGGTGCATTCTGGTTTGTGGCACCGGAGCATTTATCATCATATGGCACCTAAAGTGCCAAATGCAACCTTTCTCTCTTTCGCTCTCTCCATCTCTGTCTCTTTCGCTCCCCTAAATCAAACACACAGCCATATGCCTCCTCTGTTTATTCCTCCTGAAATCTAGCACAAACCCCTGAGCTAATTGCCTGTATTGTTCTAGACTCTGATGATTTTTAATAAAGCCCCCTTCCCACAGTTTCCCACTTTTTTCTTTTAGCATAACCATGTACCACACCCTTCCTTTCTACGTAATTCATCAGGTCATAATCTGCTCATATAAAACATCCTTGATCTTTTTATATTTACATATGACCTCTACAACAGGTAGTGTTGTCTTATTGTGAGACAATCCCCTCTCCATTTCTCATTTCCCCCTTTCCTCTTTCTATATTTTGTCTTTCTCCTGCTCTGTTTTATTATGTTGCTTCCATCTGGTCCATTTTACTTTCCTTTTCACATCCTCCCTCCAGCATCAATGCAACTTAGCTTCTGTCTTTTCTCTAAACACTCTGATTGGTGGGAAGGGAAATGGTCTCATTTTTTTACACGGATACACACACACAAAAAAAAAAAACCTCACAGGCAATTTGAGTCTCTTCCCTTTATAGTGGACAACACGACAACAAAAACATTATATTATGGTCTTCAAAAAATAAAAACTCTTTCCCCCACCAGCGTTGTTTTTTTTGTGTTTTTTTTTTTCAGCCACCCCCAACATTTTTTTTTTTTTTACATTTTCACAGAAATGTACGATTATTGGAGCCTCTGCTTTTAAACAAACAAAAACGTTTTATTCCACCATAATGCATTCTTTTAATAAAAAAGCAACATTTTGAGCAAAAAGATGAGAAAAATCACATTTTGTCAAATACTACATTCATATCGGATTCAGAAGGATGATCAAAACATAGACAGATTGAATCCATCAAGGTTGCACAGTCCTATATTGACATTTCATTTCGGTAACATAGGCAGTACTTTTTAATGTTGATTATCGCATTATTTTACATATGAATCTGCTTTCATATGCCATCGCTTGTTTCTGCTACTTCTCCACGTCTTTTGATCAGGAGACGCTTTCAGAAGATGTGTCATAGCGCCGCCCTACCATATTACCGTATGATCTCAAATCATACTGGAGAACATCAGTTTCATCAGCTTTGACACAAACTTCAGTTTGTGCAGCTCTAGTGCTGCTATCATTAAGGCAAAAAATAAATACAAATAATTCAAGTTTGGTTATACTTTATTTTAAGGTGACAGTTACCATTACCATTTTACTTACTCAAATAAGTACAAAGTAATATTAATTACTACATGCACTTACTATAATGTTGCGGTTAGGGTTAGTTACTTGTAATTATGCATAACTTACTGTTATTACTATAGTAAGTACATGTAGTACTTTAACATGTAGTACACAGCACTTTAATATGCTGTATTAATTTATAAATGATTACAAAAATAATAATTTCCATTAGTGGTCTCAGATTTTTGGAACCTAATGAATGCAAATAATCTTCACAAATAAGACAGAGACAAAAAAAGTGCAACCATATTACTCCCCTAGCAAAGACATTCCCCATTCCGCTAAAAAAAATAGCAATGGAGGGAACTGGAAATACCAAGTTAAGGGTGAATAAGAAGACAACAATTTGCATCCAACCTGGCTCTTCTTGTTCTTCATTGCTCATCCCTTTTCCTATCTCTTCTGTCCAGCTTTATCCCACCATCATTCCAATCCATTCCCAAAACAGTCAACCATATAACTGAAAATGTTTAAGGCATTGACAGAGAAAGAGAGAGAAAGAGGGAGGGAGGACGCATTGGCTCTATTTGGTTGGGTTGGTTACAGAAATCTCTACTTCCTGACAATCTCTCTCTCTCTCTCTCTCTCTCTCTCTCTCTCACACTCTCTCTCTCTCACTCTCTCTCTCATTATCCACAGCTCACTGCATGAAGAACAGAAAAGAGAAAGAAAAGAGCTTTTCCCCTCCTAAAACTCCAGCGCATGTGTTTATGAGCATGTGTGAGGGAGAAAGATTTAATATGGGTGCGTTTGTGTCTGTGCATGTGAGAAAATGAGCAGACGGTGGTGTTGCTCAGTCAGTGGGTGATGGATAAGGTGGGATGTGTCACTGAGGCATCAGTAATATCTAACCTGGCTACCTGACAGTCCTACTGAGAAAACACAAACACACAAATTCTTCTAGGTGGGGACTTTCCATTGACGTCTACTGTGCCCACAGAGTGCTAAAACCTGACCCACACACAATAACTAAGGCATACTGACATATTGCATTATTATACCCAAACTTTCAGAAAAAAAAATTGCCAATATTTCACCTTTAAAGGGTACAACAGCTTGTCACAGGGACAGATTTGTACCTTATATGAAGCCCTAAAAGGTTCCAGTACCAGTGGTATACAGAGTAGTATACTCCTAATATTGTGTTGATCCCACTTTTTCTGCCAAAACAGCTCTGACCCGTCAAGGCATGGACTCCACTAGACTCCTAAAGGTGTGCTGTGTATCTGGCACCAAGATGTTAGCAGCAGATCCTTTAAGTCCTGTAAGTTGCGAGGTGGGGCCTCCATGGATCGGACTTGCTTGTTCAGCACATCCAACAGATGCACCTTTAAAACAGCTTTAACTCGTGGTGCTCCTCAAACCTTTCCTGAACCATTTTTGCTTTGTGGCAGGATGCATTATCCTGCTGAAAGAGGCCACAGCCACCAGAGAATACTGTTTTTACTTAGGTAGTATGTGTCAAAGTAACATCCACATTGCCCAAAGCATCACATTGCCTCTGCCGGCTTGCCTTCTTCCCATAGTGCATCCTGGTGCCATGTGTTCCCCCAAACTGCGATGCACTGTGTATTCTGACACCTTTCTATCAGAACCAGCATTAACTTCTTGAGCAGTCTGAGCTACAGTAGCTTGTCTGTTTGATCGGACCACACGGGCAAGCCTTCACTCTCCACATGCATCAATGAGCCTTAGCCGCCCATGACCCTGTCGCCGGTTCACACTGTTACTTCCTTGGACCACTTTTGACAGATACTGACCACTGCAGACCGGGAACACCCCACAAGAGCTGCAGTTTTGGAGATGCTCTGACCCAGTCATCTAGCCATCACAATTTGGCCCTTGTCAAACTTGCTCAAATCCTTACGCTTGTTCTAACACATCAACTTTGAGGACAAAATGTTCACTTGCTGCCTAATATATCCCACCCACTAACAGGTGCCGTGATGATCAGAGATGATCAGTTATTCACTTCACCTGTCAGTGGTCATAATGTTATGCCTGATTAGTGTATGTACCAATGTAAAAAAAACAAAAAACTTTTTTTTCCTCATTTTCCTTTGCATTTTGTTTAATGAAATAGCTAAAACTGAAATAAAACCTAATAAAACTATATACATGTATACTATGATACTAAAATAACACTAATATTTACATTTAAGGTACTACTATGAACCTTTTAGGGGCAAATAAGTTACAATGACAATAACAACAAACATTTTCGGTGCCCATTGATTTCCATTGTATGGACAAAAACACTGAGACAGAAGATAGAAAGTCATACAGGTTTGGATCGACATGAAGGTGAGTAAATGATGACAGAATTTTCATTTTTTGGGTGAACTATCCCTTTAAAGTGACTGTCTAAGCATTGTGGTCACGATCCCAGGTAAATCTCCACAGAGAACTGTCATTCTTTGTGAAACACTGAACACACATATGAGATTTTTTTCCCCCTAGGGATATATTTCCAAGAATCAGATGATTCCCTTGATACCAGCAGCCTTTATTAACAGGAGACAAGTACAGGCGTATACACTGTGATCTTTCAGCGCAACATAACAAAAGCTGATCAAAGAACGATTGTTTCTCTCAATTTCCCTTTTCTTCAGACGGCAGCTCAACTGAGGAACTGACGTCCATAATTAACGAGCTTCAGACAGCGCTGCCCTGATTTACCTGTATGCTTACTAACTGTTCCATCACCAAAACAATCTTTTTCAGATCTTTTTAAAAGAAGCAAACCTTCTGTTAGGTCTGTACGCAGGGCATCTTTATTGATGAACGTGTGTCTAGTGCGTAGGAGGCTGCAGCAGCGTTTGGATGTCACTAACAGTGGCAGATTTTTTCCTCTGCTTAAAGCAATCATTTCTCTTTCCATCAGCACTGAACTCACTCTATTCTGCGGGAAACATTGCTCAGCATGGAGGAGAGCAAACACACTTAAACAAGCCCACACCAGACCCACAATGTCAACATATAGTATGTGAAAAGTATGAGAAATGCTTTAGCTAAATGGTCACAGTGTACATACAGCAACGAGTGACTGATACTTCCTGTAACTTTTCAGCAGCATGACCTTGAAAAGAATACTCTCATTTTTTTTTGCCCACACTTGACTGCTCTCAAAATATTACCACACTGAAATATTAATGAAAGGTTTGTAATTAGAAAAACACTGAATAGAAATCAGGTTGGTTAGTGAACTCTTTTTGCAGCTAAAGAGGTTTCAGTAAATTGGTTAATGATTTTTTGGTTTTGTTTTGTTTCATTTAGTCTAGGACTATCACAGAACTGAGTATGGCATATATTAGGGGAATATTGGACGGCTAAATGACATTTTTGGCCAAGAACAGCTCTTTTAAGCATGAGTGCGCAGACAGCTCACGTCTTGAGGTTTAGACCCAGCTCTCCAGTGCTGTGTTTTAATTGGCTGATGTCATAGGCACATTCGGTGTCCAAAGTCTTTTTTTTTTTCTTTTTTTTTTTACAGCCTTTTTCAAATGGTAATATTTTGAATTATTGTAATAATTTGCTACTCATTGTCATGGATCACAAGATGTTACAGGCCATGAAAATATTATATTTTCTGTAAAATGTGTCTTATATAGCTAAAAGTCTAAATAGCTAAAATAGTCAGTGTATTGTTTTCCATCATTGTGTAATCAAACATTTTTATTTTACTTTTCTTTTGGTAATATTTTATTTATTTTATTTATAAAAGCCTAAATAGTAATTTTCCTAATGCTACAACATTAAAGTGTTTCAAATAACTTATAAAGATATCTTGTAAGATACAGGAAATGATGTCACTTTCCCTCGCTGATAAGATCTGAAGCACTGAAAGGCATGTGTGCTCTCTTTGAGAAAATATTTTCATCTAAAAAGTTCTCACACCATCTCAAGTAAAACATCAGAATTGTTACCACAACATCAAAAGGAAAATGTATTTTAAATCATGATTTCATGTGTGCCATGTGCCCTTGGCATTTATGCTGGTGTCACAGTTAGCTTGCAGGCAGACAGACGAAGACAGATGAATGACGTTCAAAACGTGTTTAATCTCAGGTAATTCAAGACAGGCAGACAGGTCAACGCAAAGCACAACAACGTACCGGTGATCGGACAGAGAATGGGTGCATCTCATTCAGTTCCCTAGCTCCCGAGCTCGTGAATCAGTATATTGTGTACACAAATTTAGGCACTAGTAAGGACAGTAAAGGACGCTGGCTCACTACACATTGGGACACTGATGACTCTATTTCCGGCGACGTAAAAACGTCCTCATTGTACAACATATTTGACAACAGCAGAGCTGATATCTTTCTGACATTACTTGTAATGTTATTTAAAGTACATTATGATAAATACTTTGCTTGTTATACGTGCAACATTTCAGCCACAAATAAATGATAAATGTTAGCTAGATTATGTCCATTACCTGTCTAACGATGTATGTTTATGCTGAAATATAATAAAATAAGCATAGTAGAACATAGTGAGCATCAATGCACCCTGAGTTTTGCGGTGCATTGTGGGACTTTTTAAGGCGATCGTACACTTCAGTGCACTGGAAGGGATTCTGCAATTGAGACAGCCCTTAAAATGGCAGACTCCCTGATCAATGCCCTGACTGCTGAACTAGGGAGCTTACCGAGACGCACACAATGACTGTGAGGGACCAACTTATAAAGCAAATACAAATGAGGATAATTAAGTGAACACAGCTGACACATATGAACTAATAATGAGGAGCGGGAAAACTGAACAAAGGAACACATGATGAACATGAAAACAAACTACAAGTCCATGATAATGAAACTGAAACAACATAACGATGACAGCTGGCAAATGGAGTTTTTGGCTAAAAAGATTTGTCACTGTCACTTCTGTTACCGTCAAACTCTGTTACCAATGTGATTTCTACACACTGCCTAATTTGTTTAAGTAAAAAAAGAAAGTAACTTGTGTGTGGCAAGCACTGAATTATTATAATTGAATAGGTTTTCAATAAGAATTCCTGTAAGTGAACAGTTTGTTTTCCTTAACTTTTTAAATGCAAAATATATCTCCAATTATAGAATCGCTCACATATATTCCACAAACATTAATAATGATTAAGATTAAAAACAGCACATCTGAATAATTTCTGAATATTATATATTATATATTATGTGACACTGAAGACTGGCGTATTGAAAATTCTGAGTAACTGAAAATTAAGCTTTGCCATCACTGGATCTTAAAATATATTAAAATAGAAACCAGATATTTTAAATTGAAATAATATTTTGACCAGCAGTGTGTGAGTGTATTATATTTGTTAAATAATGCTAATATATATATAATATTTAGAAAAACTTAAATATAAATTTTTCATAATACACATTTATAATGCAATGTCTACCTATGTCACTTATGACTTTTAAAATGTTTCTTTCTTTTCTTTGACAAGTAGTATAAATAGTGTCACATTTGTTATTAGCTATTTATATTTCATTACATAACATGAAAATGAATTATCAGCTCATCAGAATTGTAATATCGGTGCATCCCTACTAAAGAGACTGTTAATCTTTTCCGTACATTTATTTTGACTAAATACAATGTTGGTCTGGATAGATAGATGGCTGCTCAAGGTGGCATTCATTTACGATGGCCCAAACAGGAAGTTGCTACATTTTGAAATGTGGTCTGACCTGAACCCCACGGATTCCCCTTAGACTGGGATGAGTTTCGTCCTCTTTACAGTCTTGCAAATCGTCTGGGTCCACTTTACAAGTGTCCCACCTCTGACACATTCTGTGATTTGCAGCCTTTACCTCAGGCTGAGAGGAATAAATCAGTCATTCAGCGTGTCTTCCTCTCGTCTTACTCTCTTTACAGCAGAGACACTGGCATCTATTTACAAAAGCTATTGAATGCTTGGAGATTTGGAGACAGCGTTAGATGAAAGATGTTTTTTTTTTGTTTTTTTTTTGCCTGTAATTGAAAACAGAGAGTGGACTAATACAGTCCAGCTCATCAGTTTCAGTTGGAAAGTTTTGTTTTCGTCCACTGAGACTGTAATATCTTGGGGTCTTGTTGGATTGTCTTTAACTAACCGCTGTGATATTTCTCAAAAGGCTCATTTAAAAAAAAAAATAGCATGTAAAATGTAGTTGAATTCTCACTGATGATCATAATAGCTGCTTGGGTTGTTTGTAATGGCAAGAACTATGATTTGGTTCTCATTATGTCAAAAATGTAAAATGTTTTTCTGATGCTGGCTTGGAAACAGATTCGCTATTTATATAGATCCCATGTTGGTTAAAAACAAGTCTTGGGGTTCCAACATTTCCCGATCCAGGAAACAGCTAATCATCAGCCGCAGGACTGTGTGTTCACCTCTCCTCTGTATATATAAAGAACTCGGTGCATTTGTGTGTGTAAAAGAGAGAGTTCGTGTTTCTGTATAAGAGACAGAAAATAGAAAGAGACAGGCCTCAAAATTTGCGCTTTGAGATACTAGTAATAAAGTGTTTCTTTTTAATTGGGTAGGAGACAGTGAGAACAAGAGCAATAATTTTCAAACGTTGAACTTGAAGGAAGTCGTGTGTGTGTGTGTGTGTGTGTGTGTGTGTGTGTGTGTGTGTGTGTGTGTGTGTGTGTGTGTGTGTGTGTGTGTTGTGGAGACAAACCAGCTTTGGTAAGCACCACTTTTTTCCCTCATAGTTCCACAAGAGAATATCGCTTTAGGGAACTAACACTCACACAGAGAGTTTCTAAGGGTCGTTAGAAACAGAATCTCATGATTTTCATCAAAAACTTAGTTTTCTGTTTGCATATTCATCAAGTGATATACATCAAGTGGAACACGCCGGAGGTGGCAAGAGTTAATTTCTGTAATTTATGTGCATCCTGCCAGTGTGCTCTTTGAGCACTGAGGTCTGCTGTCTTTCAGCAGAATTAACAGATGATTCTTTAATTAGTGCATGGCTAAAACAGTGTGAGACCAAACTAACAGCAATTTAATTACCACTCACAAACACACAGCATTGATGCACTGAACTTTCAAAGAGTGAGTGTATACTGTATATCTCTGGAAATCTAACCAAACATTGGGTTTAAAGTTAGATTGAGTGTTTCTAAGGCACTTTTATGTCCGAGGGCTTGATTGTTATTCAGACTAACAGATAGTGTCTTCAGCGCATTGGGTGACCCGAGTTCGGCTCATGGTCCTTTCCCGATCCAGTCCCCCCTCTGCTTTCTGTCTGCTCTATATACAGTCCTGTATAAATAAAAGCAACGATGGTGGGGGGACTTTTAAATCAAAAGCCTTTTGTTTGTCCCAGACTTGTGAGCTTAAAATATGCAACTCTATAATAAAAGGATAAAAATGTCAAACAATGAATACAAAATTTTAAATAAAAAAAACTGACAACTTATTTTACTATGAACATCTAATCAAAAAGTGATAGTTTTTATTTGCATTATTTATTACATTAAAACTCTCTCAATTTGGCATAATGTCTATAACAATCAACAAATTTGCCAATACCAAATTGTTATCAAATATTAATGCATTTATTCATGAAGGAGACAACAGTGTGAAGATCATGCTTGAAATGAAATATGTGATGTATGAAAAGCCCAAAGAAAATCAAGAACATTATAACTTATGAACAGATACATAAAATGCTAGCTATGAAATTACCTTAGCAATACAAATGAGTAAATTAAAATAAATTAATAAATAATACAAATAAACAAATAAATAAATAACCACTGTAATTTCCACAATGCATCATTTTATTTGTGGAAAATAAATAATAAATAAATAAATAAATAAATAAATAAATAAATAAATAAATAAATAAATAAATAAAATATATATAATATTTCAGAAAAATGTAACATTTATTTTCTAAAAGTGGCCATGGAAGGAATGTTACCGTGTGAGAGAAAGAAATGGGAACATGGAAAGAGGGAGATACAGCGTATCTAAAATCTAATGTGTTTTCATGGTTGTTTTCTTTCCTTGGCAAGCTTTCAGGAACTGATAACAAACTCAGAGACACACACACACTCACACCTCACCAGACAACACTGCGGGACCAAGAAGACTCCCGGTCAGCCCAGACGTCTAGATCCAAAACAGTGCTGAATAATTTAAGGGCTACACATGGCAAGGCTTAGGCTTTTCTGTGGACAACAGTGGAGCATTTCAGAAATCTTCCCGAGGAAAGATAAGAAAACACGGCAGTGGCGGTGACTAAAATAAATAGCAGTGACTAAAAAATATCCCTTAACACTGTGAAGTTACTGACCATTCAGATGATTAGCCAGCGGTCTTAAGATGTGTGTGGGTGGGTGTAATGTCTAAACAGGTCTACATTCGCTGGCTGATAAATAAATATATTATGGTGTATGTGTGAGCATACACACACTGCATACATATCAGTAAACACATATGTTTATGTTCTAGGCCTACACACCATAGATAAACACCTAAGAGACTATTAAGGGTAAAAGGGCTTTCAGCAGACAGCCAGTAGCTCGGCATTTCATGCCAGAGCAAATGGGAATTGTATTTTGATGGGGGAATCGGGAATGCAGCATAAAACAGCATGTAATTATCTACAGCTGCCAGATGCTATTATCACAACATACAACAATTACAAAATAAATCAGCAAACGTAAACTGACACATTTTTTGAGCGCATCTGCATGGCAGCAGTGCATTATGGGTAAGTGTCTTGGCTGATACATAGGCTGAATGTGTTCTGTAATGTCTCATCATTTTTCAAATGTTTTTCCAAGAATTTTGTTGTATTAACATTAAACATTTATGGCGAGTTGCACACACACACACACACACACACCCTGTCACACACACACACGAATGCACAAAGTGTCTCTGAATGATAAGAATAACAAATTGTGCACAGAAAAAGATTGTCACACATGGAAATCTGTCATGTAATGCATCAGACACGCATCAAAACACAGATTCACAAGCACACAATCTCACACACGGCATCCAGACAGCACGATGAGAAGGACCGGAGATTTTACAAACTGATTTTTACAGTTTTTTAGGGTAAGGTTAGAAATGCCAGCTTTATATATATATATATATATATATATATATATATATATATATATATATATATATATATATATATATATATATATATATATATATATATATATATATATATATATATAAGAATCTGTCTTGTAGCGTGTGTGAGTGTTTGTGTACAAAACCACGTATGCATTACGTGTCCATGTGTCCTCTGAAATAGAAGGCCATGTGGTTATCACAAGATGCATCCTCTTTAATATTAAGCCTACAGACTCGAGCCACACAACTATGTGTCAAGAAATCATAATTTCTCACACCACTGGCTTTGAAAAAAAAATGTTGGCACTAACAGTAGATTGTCACAGAGCTGCACTTGACACACATAAAGCTCAAAATAGTTGAACCGAATTACCAAAGGACCAAAAGCACACACACTAGAGCTTGTTCATAGTGTCAGCTAGACAATCTCACACAAACACCACAAAAACATTATATTGCAGCAAAATAATTAGCAGTTATGTCTAAAATATAACACATCTTGCACATTGCCAAAGATACTATGCTAATTCAAAAGTTACTTTGGTTTCTTAGCAACAAAAAATGACATTGCAGCAAAGTTCAGGCAGTTATAATGTACTGAATAATAATAATAATAATAAATTACATTATATATAAAATCATATTTACACAATGAAAATATTGTAAAAATTGGAGAAATAATAGACATTTTATTTTAGTGACATTGATATACATTTTACATGTACTTACTACAGTAATAACAGCAAATTATGCATAATTACAAGCAAGTAACCTAAAACAAATACCTAACCTCATATATATATATATATATATAAAAATTATATTTATACAGAAAAATAAAAAAATCTGAGAAATAATAATAATGATGAAAAACTGTGAGCGAGTCGGAAAGCACAAGAAATGTAGAAAAAGATAACAATATAAGTTGAAAAATGATTGCTAGCCAAACTGAGAGCCAGAAACGATAAAAGGATGAGTGACACTGACAGATGAGCGATTGATGAAAAAAAAAAAGAGGATGAAAAAAAGCATAAAAACATATACAAGCTTATATGCAAATGCTTAACTAAGAGCTTGACCACATGCTTGTAAGTTTGATGTAACAGAAAGCATCTCTAAATCACACACATACATACAGAAGAGCGTGTAAGAAACAGGCATCTTTGAGGAAGACTGCGCTGTCACTTACTCATTTGAACCGACAAGGATGATAGTTAGTCCATTAGCTTTGGAAGAGGACATGCTGAAGAAATCCAGAGTAAAGAATCCATTATTCCGGCAGCACTCATGAGTCTGTGTGTGTGTGTGTGCGCGCGCATTAGAGTGTTACACTCATGTGAGGACGCTGCCGGTGCGTGAACATGTGAAGAGGGCAGAATGTGACACCAGCAGAACGAGCAGCCAATCAGAGCGTGCGTTCAGACAAACAGGGCACTCTGTGACTTTCTCTCATCCCTTACCCTTCTTTCACCTGCTTTTCCTCTCTTATTTCCCTCTCTTGCTTTAGGGGAGAAGTGAAGAGGGTGATAATGGGAGACTGTCCGTCATGCTAGTGGATGACCCAGATTCAGAACAAGAGAGGGAGAATGGAAGAAGGGGCTGGATGGAGTAAAAGAGAGAATGTATGAAGAGTGAAGAAAGACGAAGAAGTGGGGATGGTAGCGTGAACAATGATGATTCGATTAGAGCCGCTGATCATGGAGTGGAAGAGATGAGAGATCCTCATCAGAGGAAAGAGGGAGGAGAGAGAAAGAGGACAAATGGACAGGGCGAGAAAGAGTGTGTGGAAAGGAGGAGGAGTTCTGTGGCAACACACAGCGCCTCACTGTGGCAAGCACACATGATACATGCGGTACATGCACACACAAACACCGCCTGCTCCATGAAGACATACTATAGACTTCTATAGTATTTTATATTTTTATAGATATTTATAATGGCTACAGACTAACTTGACCCTTACCTGAAAACCATTATATTAATTAGACACACAGACATCATATAAAATTATGATATAAATAAGCGTGTTGTGTTCCTTTACTGCCAAAATCATTCAGAATAAGCCACTTCTCGTGTGTTTGTGTAAATTTGTTGTTGATGCATAAAATGTCCAATAATTTTTGTAAGCTACAAAATTTGTCTACACAGAATGAACATGGGAAAAAAAAAAAGTACACTTGAATGAATCTATTTTATTATTTCATTAAATAAATACAAAAAATAAATATCGGACAACAAATTTACACAAACACACAAGAGAAGTGGCAGTAAAGGAACACAAGCTTTAAAATGGACATTTGCCTCGGAAGTCATTTAATATAAAGCCTCAGTGATCTGAGACCAACACTGTCCTCTTCCAACACACTGAAGCTTTAACTATGATGCAAAAACGTAAATGTCTTAAAGATGAAGGGAATGAGGCAGCAGTGAGACTGCATGACTGCACAGTGTTAAACAGAAGCAATGCTGCGCTCATCAACACAGTAGGGCGGCGCCTGAATAATCGGCTGCGGCCCGGAGGCTTGCTCCAAACTTCATTTCGTTATACTGTACTTGTACATGTGTAATGACAAATAAACTTCAACTTCAACTTCAACTTCAATATACTGTAAGACTTACATTGCTCTCAGAATGGCATCACTGCATCCAACACAATCTGTGCCCTTTTAGACAGCAACAATGCATAATATGCAGTAAACGCAAGCCTTTATGGTAACATAAGAGTCAGCATTATTTTTCAGCACTGCAGACAATTCCAGGTTAGTCTAGCTTTTCAGAACCACGGACAGCGCCAGTGTACCTCTCAATGTAAATGGCAGTTAAAGGGATAGTTCACCCAAAAATGAAAATGTAATGTTTATCTGCTTACCCCCAGGGCATCCAAGATGTGACTTTGTTTCTTCGGTAGAACACAAATTAAGATTTTTAACTCCAACCGTTGCAGTCTGCCAGTCGTATAATGCATGTGAATGGTAACAGATGAGAGTATGAGTAAAAAAACATATACATACGAATATGTGACGACACATCGATGTCTTAAGACACAAAACTATCAGTTTGTGCGAGAAATATTTATATAAAAATGTTTTACCTTGAATGCGATCTATGTCAACAGCCTTGAGTGCAGGGAGTGAGGTCAAATGTACACGATAAGGCGCATCTCAATCGGATACAAGCGGCGGAAGTGATCTCTTGCGCTTATCTCTACGTCATATCGTGCATCTTGACCTCACTACCGGAAGTCACTGCGCAGTGAACACTGATGTACATAGTGTTGTATTTGAGGTAAAAAAAAAATTATATAAATACTGTTTGGTTTCTCGCACAAACTGATCATTTCGTGTCTTAAGACATCGATGTGTCGTCACAAGCCGCATGGTTAAATATGTTTTTTTTTTACTCTCATCTGTTACCATTCACATGCATTATACGACTGGCAGACTGTAACGGTTGGTGTTACAAATCTTCATTTGTGTTCTACTGAAGAAACAAAAGACATAGATAAACAGATAAACATTACATTTTCATTTTTGGGTGAACTAACCCTTTAAGATCTGCATAAACAAAGATCTTGAAGATCAGCTCCAAGTAGAGGTTGAAAATGCAAATTTCACAGTCCTCTTATGCAAGGGGTCAAAAACACACATATATGCTGATGACAAGCATTCTGTCTGGCATGCACTAGGATCAGGTGAAAATGGGAATCTGTAAGAGGGATGAATGAATAAAAAAAAAGTAATGCAGATTCAGATGAGAGAGTCAGTATGTATGATCATGTAAAGATCAAATGATTGCACTCTCAGTGGGAAGGGAAGAGAGCAATCTTCCTCAAGCACCGTCCTTCACTTGCCCTTCAACTCGCAGCTCCTTTTGTTCTCTTTCCTTGAGCATTTTAACCACTTTTTTAAGGGAGGCATATCATGTAAATCAGGATTTGCCTTGCTCTTTTGAAATAGAATCTGATGTACTAGTGCAAAAAAGAACCCAAAGCTTCCCTACCGTTTATCAAAATTAAGCTGCAAAAAGGAGTTGTTCAACCATCTGTTTAAAGGTACACTTTTAAAAATAAAGTTTTTTTTTGTATCCATGGTTTTATGAAGAACTTTTAATGGAATCTTTCCATTCCAAAAGTTTCTTTATAGTGGAAAAAGGTTCTTTAGATTTCCATAATGTTCTTCACTCTAACAACACATGGTTCCTTTAAGAAGTTTTCACTGAAAGGTTCTGACATTTCTGAGTGAATTCAATATCAGATTTTTTCGTGTTCACTGTAAGAGAAAGGCATCGGTGTTTGATCACAGCAGTGGGAATGATTTAAGGCTGGGATTTGTTAAAATAAAATGGAACACATGTATCTGATCGATTCTTTCTTTTCCAGGTTGTACTCTTCCACTCACTTTTTCCCCTCTCTCCCTCTCTCTTTCTAGTATGTGGTATCTTTATATTGAGAAAGACCCCATCACCCTCTCTGTCTCTATTGTGCTTATCTCCATCACACATTCTTCTGCCTTCTCCTCCCTCCTCCCCTCTCTCTCCTCATCTAAACCAAATATCGCTCCTTTCATTTTCCCTCTCCTCCTTTGCTTTGTTTTTTGTTCACTTTGGGGACAAAGAATAAGTAATCTCTGCATCTTTTCAATCTGTCACTCAGCCGGAGAATGGCAGAGGAGCGGAAAAGAGGAAGGGAAAAAAAACCCGACTGAGGAGAAAAGATGGATGGGGTCTTTTGATTTTAGAGTGCTTGTTAATTTTCCCCAGCTGTCGTTCACACAGAACGCGCACGAACTGCTATAGATAGATGCCGAACAGTTTAGTTAGCGCCGTGAGTCATTATGTTGAAAAGAGCCAAAGAGTTCGTAGAAAGTTGATGAATCTTTTGTGACCTTGAAATCTTTGATCTGACATTAGCGATGTATAGCTTCAGTTTGATGTGATGAAAAAGACTAGGGTGTTTTTTTCTGACATCTTTAAGATAAACAAGCAACAACCGTAGCAATAAGCAATTGTAACACAAAAATCACATAAGGAGTGAGTTAGAGAAGGATAGATTGGAAGAAATATCAGGCTATGCAGCAGATGATCTGGTCTAAATTATTCTGGCCAAGAACCACCCACTTAGACAAGAGACCGTCAGACTGACAGACTAAAGCAACAACCCACAGCAACATGTTTTTGTGCTGTTTGGAGGCAGATTTGGATTTAGGTGCTGACATAGATTAAACCACAATCATATAATAAAACATTTTAAGCATAATAAAATGTATTTAAATGATAATGCAGCAGTCTTTATTATATAATATTATATTATTATAATTATATTATAATGTATTTACACTACCATTCAAAGGCTGCATTTATTGGATTTAACATACAGTAAAAACAGCAATATTGTGAAATATTATTATTACAATTTAAAATAACTGCATTCAGCAGCCATTACTCCAGTCTTCACTGTCACATGATATTTCAGAAATCATTCAAATATGCTGAGTTGGTGCATTTCTTATCATCATCAATATTTTTTGTGGAAACAAATATTTTCAAACATTATAAATAGTTATACTGTCACTTTTGATAGTTTTAATGCATACTTGCTAAATAAAAGTATGAATTTCTTTAAAAAAACAAACAAAAAAACTTTTGAATGGTAGTAAATAAATAAAAAATGAAAAAGATTTGATTTTTTTGATTATTGAATTTATGAATTTACTTATATATATGAATTTACTTTTTTAAAAAAAAAGTGTCAAGTGGTTCCACGCAACTATATTGAGTAATTTTTACAAATAACAATTTAGTTATATGAACAAAAGAAATTCAAGTAAAGCTGACTAAATTTCTTTGAGTAAACACAAACCATTTGAATTTGTCACTATTACAAACATTTATCGATTTAATTTACTCTACAAGTGGAAGTGGAAAACTATTAAAGTTTGTTTAGGCCCACAGCCTAAACACAGGCACCACTCTTCTGCATAATGGTAACCACAAAATTACAGAAACTCCTCTAAATGTCCAACATAACTGAACATTAAATACTAACATAAACTAACAACATCTTTCCCTTTACTGAAAAACACAAAATAACACTTTAATCCCTAAATTTACTCTCCTAATGCAGTCCCTTGCAAAGCATGCTGGGAACTACAGATCCACTGCCCAGTTTGTTCGTTTCACTCAGCAATGTTAAGTTGACCGAACAAACACTTATTAAGTAAAGCTGTCAATACTCATTTTTAGTAGAAGCAACTCAGTAAATTTCAGTTCATGTAGTTACATGAGTTTTTTAAGTAACGTGAACAAGGATGATTTGAGTGCAACTAACAACAGTGACAGTTCTTTTTTTGAGTCTTCTTCTTCTTCTTCCTATTATTATAATCAAATTAGAGCTTGCCAAAGCAAGAAATAGTTTAAGTTTTGTGTGCAATATGTATCTGATTGTGGGTTGTGTGTGTGGTATGAGACAATGAGCTGCCCACTAACCTGAACCTCTAAAATCTAAAATTTAATTGAACACAACATGCCTCATTACTGTACGTTGAATCACTTAACCATACTGAATCAGAGAACCTTTAAAACTACATTAAATCCCTTAGCTCACGACAATCCTTATTAATTTCTCTCCATTCATACAAAAAGTCCCCAGGAAGGGAATTTAGGTGGAGGAACATTAGCTAAGTCTTCCTGTGCTCACTAATGCTCTCTGAAAGTCATGACCAGTCTGTTTCCTGCCACCGAAGGCTGCCTGTGACTCATTCCTCACAGTCTGGATAGACCGCAGAGCACATGAGAGGAATATAACACCATTCAGATTCAGAAGTTAGCTTAACCTTTCAAAGTTAGCTTTCAAATCATGGGATCCGACAGGGCCTCCAACTATGCTTGGTTATTTTTATTGCATAATGAATGCATTTACAAAATGCTGCAGCTAGTGTCAAGTCAATTGCCTGCTTCACAACACCTGGCACCAAAAGTTCACCATACAGTTCAGAAAAAAATGGGGTGCATGAATTTTACTTTAAAGCTAACAGTGCATGTTCCACTGGCTATATAACATTAATCTCATTGTAAACAGATCTACGAAATAAACCACATTTACCTATGCAAAGACTGCAGCTCTCCAAATGATCTAACTCAAAAAGAAGCAGAGAATTGCTTCATGGTTTCCCATGGTAGTTTGGCTCTGGCATGCTCTTCTGATGTGCTGCACTAATTGGCCTGTGCTGTCAAAGGCCACAGAGCATAATATGAAAGAGGAAAGTGCCAGCTTCAAAAGACAGCCAGAGCGCCTGTAGTGAGAAACCTACTCCAACTCTCTTCACTGTCATTGGGTATAAAAAGAACAGAACATTTTAAAACAAAGAAACATTATGACATAAAATGAGTAAAAAATTTTTTAGATTCTGCACTGTTCCTAGGTCCCCAACCAAAGAAGCAAATTAGTGACACTGATCATGTGACTCTTTGTACAGATGGTCAGATGATCAAGGTGCTCCTTGGATCATCTCAAATTATGCTGAGAACATGCAGTGCTGCTGTCATTAAAGCAAAAGTGGGCCAAATACAGAGACATTCTAATATTCATGTATTTCTATTATTATTTCATCTATACACTCTTAGAAAAAAAGGTTCATTGGGGTTCTATATAGAACTGCAGGATTTTTAACTCAATTTTAAAGAACACTTTATGCCATTTTATGCTTTACTTTTTCCACGGTATGCTTTATTCATGCCAAAAAGGAAAAATCTTAAATTAATTCATAATAGTTTCATAGTTCATTTTTTCCCCTAGAAATAAACTGTTTATGAGCGGTTTAATTTATAAAATGTAATCAAATTAAAAAGAAACTAAATTAATTAATGACTAAATCCATAAAAATGACTAAACTAAATCCATAAAATGATTCCACAATTGTAAAAATTCTGATGATGAGTGAAATGAAGGCAAGAGAAAGTTGCTTTCATGCCTGTGAGTGAGTTAAACCAACTAATGTTTGACCTTTGTCAAGATCAAAATCATAAGGAGTGCAACACACACACACACACTGTTTTCCTCATCCCCAAAAATGTCGCCACAAGGACAAGGATTTTGGATATTGCTAACTTTGTGGGGACATTTTGTTCCAATAATGTAGGATTTACCAGGACCATGCACATACAGACACACACACACAGAGAGAGAGAGAGAGAGAGAGAGAGAGAGAGAGAGAGAATGCCATAGAGCACAACATTTATCTCAGGCCTGCTAATGATGTGTGCAAACAATTAAGAAAAAGACAAAAGCTTTTCTATTCTTTGTCTCACAATCCAAACACAGCACAATCTAATCTGCACAGCAGACAGAGAGAATAAAGCCGCTGTCTGCATTAAAGTTCCTCTATGAATTAAAATCGTATTTCACATTCCAGCACAAACCAAGAAGTAAAACCTCCAGCCACCTGGACCTGATCCAGAAACGCCCTGGTCAAAACTTACTGCATGGAGGCGAGTCCAGTGAGTAAAAGCCCTCCCCGTCCACACCAAACAGCAGGTAGTCTTCCTGCAGCATGACTATCAGTCCAAGAAGAGTAGGATGTGATTTTATGCTACAGCTCACTGTTCAAATGAACACATTTAATAAACCATCCTGCCATGTGTGTCTATATTTATATATGTGGCCACATGTATTAGGAAGGGGAAGTGCTATACATAATGGTGTAGACACACATATAGTTTAAGCACTTACATCTGCACTGTACAACAAGGCTTTTCTGAATAGAAACACGCACCAGAGGGCACAGAATCACTCTGGTTAAACCCTGTTCATTTCTTTCGAGAGGGGGAGGAAAAGATGACAACTGAAAGGAATCAAGTGATGCAAAATACATCATATTTTGGTAACCATTTATAATAACATTCAGTTATAAGTCACTTATAAGTTATAATGATGAACTAATCATTTACAAAACATGACTATACATTCATAAATAACTGATATGCTAACAATTTATAAATGTTTTGTTAATTCAGTTATAAGTCATTTATTAATTAGTTAATTTACAAAACATAACTATCCTGTCACAGATCCAACCATGTCCCTCACACCAGACTCAATCACTCCTCCCACACGGTCCCAATCACCCGAGTTCTGAAACACCTGTCACTAATCACCAACACCCTTAAATGTTGCTCTCAGCCTGCACTCACTGTCCGGTCTCGTCTCTGACAACCCGACTCCCACGCTTGTGGTTCCTATTCCGTCTTGCCTGTGTTCCAGTATTATCTCCGTGATCGCCTTCTTCCACCTGGACAACACCACCTGGATCTCCGCTACATTTAAGCCCTTTTCTGTCTCTCTTCAGTCCCTTCCGTGCCTCTTCAGTGGTCTGCTATTAATAAACATACCTGGAGTCACTTACGTCCGCGTCCGCCTGTTTATCATGACAGAAGACCGGACCCCTCAGCAGACCGAAGATATAACCGGCGGAGCGGCAGCTCCAGCAGCCGCTCCAGAACGAAACCCATTATTTGACTTAATGCAAGCCTTCCACCATGTCCTGCAGCGTGCTTCTTCTACATCTGCCTCACCCAGTCCCATGGCTCGGCCAGCGCCCTTCGGTGGTAAGGCGGAAGAATGCAGCGGGTTTCTTTTGCAGTGTCAGTTATATTTCGAAATTAATGCACGTCAGTTTGAGACCGAACGAGCCAAGATCGCTTTTATCATCTCGCTACTTAACGGACGCGCGCTTCAGTGGGCGCGCGCTATCTGGGATTCCAACAGCCCTGTCACGCAATCACTCACAGTATTCGTAAGTCACTTCAAGGATGTGTTCGGTCACGCTACTGACACAATCTCCACTAACGACCAACTTCTCAGGTTACGACAAGGCCACCAGTCCATCCAAGATTACTCTCTGCAGTTCCGCACCCTTGCGGCGTCAAGCGGCTGGAATGAGACGGCCCTACTGGCAGTCTACCGCCAGGGGCTTGACCCCCGGATCCGTGTTCACCTCTCCATCTATGATGACAGTTATGGTTTGGAAAGGTTTATTCAGAAATCCATCTTAATAGCACAAAACCTCTCCACCTGTTCTAGAGAAACCCCTGCATTACACGTTCCGTCTCCACCAAGGGCACCAGATCCTCCAGCACCAGAACCTATGCAGCTGGACCACTACCGACTAACACCTGCAGAGAGGGAGAGACGTATTCGCTTGCACCTATGTCTGTACTGTGGTGGTGAGGGTCATACCCGCATCCAGTGTCCGACCCGACCACCACGCCCAGGGGTGAGTACGATTCACACTATGCCGGTGATCCACAAGATGTCCCTAACGAAGGTTCTAGTCACTGTCAATGATCTCTCTGTCTCAGCCTCGGCGTTGATGGATTCTGGCTCGTGGGAATTTCATATCCACCAACCTGCTTAACAGACTGAAAGCCCGCAAGACCGCGCCTTGATCGTCCCTTCCGAGCCCATAACATCCTAGGAAAACCCTGGGCCATGGATGCATTGATGCACGTCTCCTCCCCTATTCAGCTCCAAATCGGCTGGCTCCACCTAGAGGAACTTACTTTTCTGGTGCTGGAAGGAGCCACTACGGACATCGCCCTGGGCGCCCGTGGATGTCCAAACATTCCCCGATGATCTGCTGGGACTCAGGTGAAGTGTTAAAATGGAGCTCTTTCTGCTTAACGAACTGTCTTTCAACCATCGTCAGGAAGTCCCAACCCGCTGAGACCTCCGACAGAATCACTCAACTCCCGCCGCTTCCACATCCATTGAGAGCCCACAGAATTCTTCGTCGCCTCCTGAGATCCCTGCGAATACCGGGCGTTCCAGGACGTGTTTAGTAAACAACGGCCACGGAACTTCCACCTCACCGGCCATGGGACTGTGCCATCGACCTGCTGCCTGGGGCCACCTTCCCTCGGGGACGAATCTACGCCCTGTCCATCCCGGAGCAACAGGCCATGGATGAATATATCAAGGAGGCTCTTCAACAAAAGTTCATTCGTCCATCTACTTCCCCTGCCGCTTCAAGCTTCTTCTTCGTGGGTAAGAAGGACGGAGGCTTGAGGCCCTGTATCGACATCGACACCTGAACACGCTCACGGTCAAATTCCGGTATCCACTGCCCCTGGTCCCCGCCGCTCTGGAGCAGCTGCGGGGGGCTCGCATTTTCACTAAACTAGATCTACGCAGCGCCTATAATCTAATCCGGATCAGAAGAGGAGATGAGTGGAAAACAGCGTTCATTACACCCTCAGGACACTACGAATACCTCGTCATGCCATTCGGTCTGGCAAATGCTCCTGCAGTATTCCAAGGTTTCATGAACGAGATCTTCAGAGAATTCCTCAACGTCTTCGTCATCGTGTACCTGGATGACATTCTTGTCTACTCAAAGAACATCATGGAACACCATCAACACGTCAAACAGGTCCTGACCAAGCTCCGCCAATACCACCTCTTCCTGAAGCTGGAGAAATGCGAGTTCCTCCGCAGCAGCATCCAGTTCCTCGGTTATATCATCACCCAGAGCGGCGTCAAGATGGACCAGGGGAAGGTGAGCGCGGTACGGAACTGGCCCAAACCCACCTCCATCAAGGAACTTCAACGCTTCTTAGGATTTGCCAACTTCTATCGCCGGTTTATAAGAAACTTCAGTATCATCAGCGCACCATTGACATCTCTTCTACGAAACGGGCCCAAGTCTCTGTCCTGGACACCAGAAGCCAACCAAGCTCTCCAGACCCTCAAGCATGCCTTCTGTACGGCTCCTACCCTCAGCCATCCGGATCCCCAGTTGCCCTTCGTCGTCGAGGTGGATGCATCTTGTACCGGGGTAGGAGCCGTGCTATCCCAGCGGCAGGGTGAGCCTCCCAAACTCCATCCATGTGCCTACTTTTCCAAAAAGTTGTCCCCGGCGGAGCGGAACTATGACATCGGAAACCGCGAGTTGCTGGCCATCAAGCTGGCCTTAGAAGAGTGGAGACATTGGCTGGAGGGGGCAGTTCACCCATTCCAGGTGATAACAGACCATCAAAACCTGCAGTACCTACGGGAAGCACGAAGGCTAAACCCACGTCAAGCTCGTTGGGCACTCTTCTTTACCCGATTCAATTTCACAGTAACCTACAGACCAGGCGACAAGAACCAGAAGGCCGACGCCCTCTCTCGACAATTCTCCCTGACCATGATCCACAACCTCCAGAACCCGTGCTCCTCCAGCCTTGATTGTGAGCCCCATCCAATGGGCCCTGGACCATCAGATTGCAGAAGCAACTCGCGAGGAACCGGCTCCGCCGGGGGCTCCTGAGGGGCAGGTCTATGTACCATCTCGACTCCGTCTGCCCCTCTTGGAACAAGTCCACACCTCTCCGGGCTCTGGACATCCAGGCAGCCAGCGGACCCTCTCTCGCTCCTACGGGGTCGCTACTGGTGGCCCAGAATGGACCGTGATGTCTCCCGCTACATCAAAGGCTGTTCCGTCTGTGCCACTTCCAAGACTCCACGCCACCTCCCAGAAGGCAAGCTACAGCCACTACCCATCCCTCGCCGGCCCTGGTCCCACATTGCAGTGGATTTCTTGACGGATCTGCCTCCATCTGAAGGTCATACCTGCATCCTCGTGGTTGTTGACCGGTTCTCGAAGACCTGCAAATTGATCCCTCTCAAAGGGTTGCCCACGGCTCTGGAAACGGCGGAGACCCTGTTCCACCAAGTCTTCCGTCACTTTGGCCTCCCTGAAGACATCATTTCCGACCGGGGGCCCCAGTTCATTTCCAGGGTTTGGAAAGCCTTCTTCCGCCTTCTGGGAGTCTCCGTGAGTCTTAGTTCTGGTTACCATCCCCAGACCAACGGCCAGACGGAACGAAAGATCCAGGAAATCGGGAGATATCTGAGGTCCTATTGTAGCCACCAACAGAACACCTGGAACCGGTTCCTTCCGTGGGCAGAATACGCCCAAAACTCACTCCGGCAGGATTCCACACACCTCACACCTTTTCAGTGTCTGCTAGGTTTTCAGCCCCGTTGTTCCCTTGGTCAGGCGAGCCCACGGAAGTGCCATCGGTCCATCACTGGTTCCAGGAGAGCGAGAGGGTATGGAACTCAGCTCACGTCCATCTGCAAAGGGCAGTCCGTAGGCAGAAGACTCAAGCCGACCGCCGACGTCGCCAGGCACCTCAATACCATCCCGGCCAACTCGTTTGGTTGTCGACAAGGGACATTCGCCTACGGCTGCCCAGTCGCAAGCTGAGTCCCCGCTTTATAGGCCCTTTCAAGGTGGTGAGGCAGATTAATGAGGTCACATACCGGTTACAACTACCCTCACACTACAGAATTGCACCAACATTCCACGTTTCCCTTCTCAAGCCCTTCACTAAACCTCTTCTTCCTTCTTCCACAGAGTCTGGCGCTGAGGCCGTACCTCCTCCTCCTCCCATGGACCCGGCGGACCAGGACATCTACAAAGTGGCTTCTATCTTGGACTCTCGACGACGGGCCGGCACACTACAGTATCTAGTGGACTGGGAAGGGTTTGGCCCTGAAGAGCGTTCATGGGTCAACCGTGACGATATCCTAGACCCAGACCTTCTACGGGAATTCCACGCCAACAATCCCTCTCGTCCTGCACCCCGAGGTCGAGGCCGGCCCCGTCGTCGCCCGCCGCGGTCCTCGGAGCTGCCCGTGGAGGGGGTACTGTCACAGATCCAACCATGTCCTCACACCAGACTCAATCACTCCTCCCACACGGTCCCAATCACCCGAGTTCTGAAACACCTGTCACTAATCACCAACACCCTTAAATGTTGCTCTCAGCCTGCACTCACTGTCCGGTCTCGTCTCTGACAACCCGACTCCCACGCTTGTGGTTCCTATTCCGTCTTGCCTGTGTTCCAGTATTATCTCCGTGATCGCCTTCTTCCACCTGGACAACACCACCTGGATCTCCGCTACATTTAAGCCCTTTTCTGTCTCTCTTCAGTCCCTTCCGTGCCTCTTCAGTGGTCTGCTATTAATAAACATACCTGGAGTCACTTACGTCCGCGTCCGCCTGTTTATCATGACATATCCAAATATAACTTATTAATAAGTAGTATGCTAACGATTTACAAATGTGCTGTAAAAATTGTAACTCATGAAATACATCAAACAGATCAATAGTAAATGGTTGATGAGTTATTAGTTGATACACTATTTATCACTTAAAAATCATTGAAGTATTTATGTCAAACCTGTTTTAGGATCATCTCAATAAACAATGATGATCAGACCATTAGTAAATGATCAGTATAAGCTGCTCTGTGTTCAAAAGCACAAGCATGCAGGATGCTAAAACAGCATTTTGTAAGAAGAGTAATGTATTTGTTTTCAAGGGGATGAAGATTTATAAATGGCTTACAGTCAGGGGCTTGCAGTGGGTTTAATAAATACTTTGATCTGTGATAATGTGAACCAGTTCCCCCCTTCCACTGAAGATCACATCAGCTGCACAGTGGATACAGACTCCATGTGTGTCAGAGAATACCCTCACCAGTCAGCACTTACACTGCAGTACACACTACAAAGTGTTCAACACCTGTTATAGATGATGTGTAAATGCATGAATAAATCATTTACAAAGCTTTCTGCATCCCCTAATATAAAGTGTAAACTATTCATCACTTATATATACGATATGGGCGGTATAGCATACCACTTATTAATCATTTATGAATGTATAGTCATGTTTTGTAAATTATTAGTTCATCATTAACTAATAAACTTATAACTGAACATTATTATAAAGTGTTACCCATATTTTAAATGGTGTATTTGGATTCACATTTAAATTCAATAATTGTAGCAAGATGCAAATTTTAGGGACAGTATACTGAAAACAAATCTGCATGTCAAACAACCTGCAGTAAAATGGCAGTTCATACACACACACAAACACAGACACAGCACGTGTGCTCAAGGTTGATCCTTGCTTTTAAATGACAGAATTAACCTCTACTCAACCCCAGAGACAATACTGAAAACACAAGAACAAAAAAACAGCAGCCAAAAGCCAGTCATCAGTCGCTCAGTAAACACAGCTCTTCAATCCTGCTCTTTTTATGTTTTTTCTCTCCTCTTCCGCTCTCTGCCAAATTACCTCCTTTCTGCTGCCTCCAATTAAAGTGATTATGAGACTGTGGTGTGCCGCGTGTGTGTATGCAGAGAAAAGAGGAATAACATGCTGATTATAGCTAATAGAAAATGTGCATGGCTGCGGTAGTCAGTGTCTTGAAATGCTGTATCAGAATTTGACTATCTATAATTTCTATGCGTTTATGTGCATGCATAAACATCCGTGTATGTGTGTGCTTTAAAGGCAACATAATGGCATCTGCAGCACATCCGTAATGTGATACGAATCTGAAGGAAATATAATTTTTATTGGAAAATAATATTTGCAAGGACTTCATTTCACCCTCTGGGATTCGATCGGATCGTGAAAACATTAGCCAGTCCATTAGGCTATGAAATTATTAGTTCATATTTTTTGTGCAGCAAAGGTAACATGCACTGATGAACACCCTGGACACATATTAAGAAAGTAAATAGGGTTTTAAAGATTTATGCGAGTGTTAAATGACAGCAAAGGTAATCTAAATGTAAAATAGGGAAAATTAATTAAATTAAATATCTTAAAACACAATTAAATATCTAATATCAATAATCTATTTTTTTAAAAATGCTATAATATCATTATTGGTATGGCACAGATACATCCACAAAATACTTTCTTAAATTCAAGCTAAACATGCAGAGACAACTAAGTCACTAAAACACAGCACTAAAATTGTCATTATATTTACACATTTGTTTGGTGATGCTAATGGTGCAGAAATTAAATGTCACTTTTAAATACTCCCAACAGCTTCACAGCTATACAACAAGCAATAATAGCTTTAGAGAATACATTTACAGCATAGAAATGGCAGGCCTCGTTCACTAGAGCATTGTGCATGCTGAAGGTCGAGTTGACAGAGCACAGCTCACAGCCATGTACAGAACAGCAGGATCTGTGGCTCAGGGCTCCATGTTGAAGAGTAGGCGGACATTGGCTGTCAATAGTCTTTATGCACACTGAACAAAAAAATGGAAGGAATAATCCAGAGGGAGAAAGGAAAGAGAGATGGTAATATCACAGCAATTCATGTGTCAAACAGAGAGAAGAACAGGAAAGAAGGAGAAGAGAAAGAGAGCTAAATCAATACTGTTTTATATGCCGTGCATGTAAAAGTCAGATCATGCAGGACGGCGTGGGGGATGGGGGGTGGATGGGGGGGTTAGTAGGGAGGAGAGGAAATTGCAGACACAAATCGGTACAGTGGTATTGGTGTCCGTGTTTGTTACAAGGAATTCATTCTCACTTATACATACTGTATACATACACACTGAGCACTGTGAATATATCTGCCTCAATTAGATCTTAAATAATACACAATGCACTAAATTCCAACTGCAGGTGCAACTGTTTAGTATTACTACTGTTATTTTTAACATGAGATAGATGCAATTGGTTACCAATGATTTTGAGGAAAGATCTTTGACAGTGAAAATGTGCTGGATATTATTAAAAGGACAGGTCATTTTCTGCACAGCAAAGGAAGTGAGGAGGTTTATGTTTGAGCTTACTGCTGTGATGGTTAGGTTAAACAGAGTTAGGTTAAACAGTGTTTAAGTGTTTAAACTGTTTAAGTTAAGTACAGTGACATTTATATTAGCATTCAGACTGTATGTAGGTTTAGTGGCACAGTGATGTTTACGTTAGCGTTCAGATGATGTTATGGTTTGGCGCAGAGATGTTTACATTAGCGTTCAGAAGATGTTTAGGTTCGGCACAGTGATGTTTACATTAGTGTTCAGATTATGTTTAGGTTCGGCGCAGTGATGTTTACGTTAGCGTTCAGATGATGGTTAGGTTCGGCACAGTGACGTTTACGTTAGTGTTCAGATGACGGTTAGGTTCGGCGCAGTGGCATTTACGTTAGTGTTCAGATTATGTTTAGGTTCGGAGAAGTGATGTTTACGTTAGTGTTCAGATGATGTTTAGGTACAGCGCAGTGATGTTTACGTTAGTGTTCAGATGATGTTTAGGTTCTGCACAGTGACGTTTACGTTAGTGTTCAGATGATGTTTAGGTTCAGTGCAGTGATGTTTACGTTAGCGTTCAGATGATGTTTAGGTTCGGCGCAGTGATGTTTACGTTAGCGTTCAGATTATGTTATGGTTCGGCGCAGTGATGTTTACGTTAGCGTTCAGATTATGTTATGGTTCGGCGCAGTGATGTTTACGTTAGCGTTCAGATGATGTTATGGTTCAGCGCAGTGATGTTTACGTTAGCGCTCATATGATGTTTAGGTTCGGCGAAGTGACGTTTATGTTAGCGTTCAGATGATGTTATGGTTCAGCGCAGTGACGTTTACGTTAGCATTCAGATGTTTAGGTTCGGCACAGTGATGTTTACATTAGTGTTCAGATGATGTTATGGTTCGGAGCAGTGATGTTTACGTTAGCGCTCAGATGATGTTTAGGTTCGGCGAAGTGATGTTTACGTTAGCGTTCAGATGATGTTATGGTTCAGCGCAGTGATGTTTACGTTAGCGCTCATATGATGTTTAGGTTCGGCGAAGTGACGTTTACGTTAGCGTTCAGATGATGGTTAGGGTCGGCGCAGTGACGCTTACGTTAGCGTTCAGATGATGTTTAGGTTCGGCGCAGTGATGTTTACGTTAGCGCTCATATGATGTTTAGGTTCGGCGCAGTGACGTTTATGTTAGCGTTCAGATGATGTTAGGGTTCAGCGCAGTGACGTTTACTTTAGCGTTCAGATGTTTAGGTTCGGCACAGTGATGTTTACGTTAGTGTTCAGATGATGTTATGGTTCGGCACAGTGATGTTTACGTTAGTGTTCAGATGATATTTAGGTTCGGCGCAGTGATGTTCACGTTAGTGTTCAGATGATGTTTAGGTTCGGCGCAGTGATGTTCACGTTAGTGTGCAGATGATGCTATGGTTCGGAGCAGTGATGTTTACGTTAGCGCTCAGATGATGTTTAGGTTCGGCGCAGTGACGTTTATGTTAGCGTTCAGATCATGGTTAGGTTTGGCGCAGTGGCGTTTACGTTAGTGTTCAGATTATGTTTAGGTTCGGTGCAGTGATGTTTACGTTAGTGTTCAGATGATGTTTAGGTTCAGCGCAGTGACGTTTACGTTAGTGTTCAGATGACGGTTAGGTTCGGCGCAGTGACGTTTACGTTAGCGTTCAGATGATGTTTAGGTTCGACGCAGTGACGTTTATGTTAGTGTTCAGATGTTTAGGTTTGACGCAGTGACGTTTATGTCAGAGTTCAGATGATGTTATGGTTCGGCGCAGTGACGTTTACGTTAGTGTTCAGATTATGTTTAGTTTCGGCGCAGTGATGTTTACGTTAGTGCTCAGATGATGTTTAGGTTCGGCGCAGTGATGTTTGTGTTAGTGTTCAGATGATGTTTAGGTTCGGCGCAGTGATGTTTACGTTAGTGTTCAGATGATGTTATGATTCGGCACAGTGACGTTTACGTTAGTGTTCAGATTATGTTTAAATTCAGTGCAGTGATGTTTACGTTAGCGTTCAGATGTTTAGGTTCGGCGCAGTGACGTTTATGTTAGCGTTCAGGTGATGCTTAGGTTCGGCACAGTGACGTTTACGTTAGTGTTCAGATTATGTTTAAGTTCAGTGCAGTGGTGTTTACGTTAGTGTTCAGATGATGGTTAGGTTCGTCGCAGCGATGTTTACGTTAGCGTTCAGATGATGGTTAGGTTCGGCGCAGCAATGTTTACGTTAGCGTTCAGATGATGGTTAGGTTCGGCGCAGTGACGTCTACGTTAGCGTTCAGATGATGGTTAGGGTCGGCGCAGTGACGCTTACGTTAGCGTTCAGATGATGTTTAGGTTCGGCGCAGTGATGTTTACGTTAGCGCTCATATGATGTTTAGGTTCGGCGCAGTGACGTTTATGTTAGCGTTCAGATGATGTTAGGGTTCAGCGCAGTGACGTTTACTTTAGCGTTCAGATGTTTAGGTTCGGCACAGTGATGTTTATGTTAGTGTTCAGATGATGTTATGGTTCGGCGCAGTGATGTTTACGTTAGTGTTCAGATGATGTTTAGGTTCGGCGCAGTGATGTTCACGTTAGTGTTCAGATGATGTTTAGGTTCAGTGCAGTGATGTTTACGTTAGCGTTCAGATGATGTTTAGGTTCGGCGCAGTGATGTTTACGTTAACGTTCAGATTATGTTATGGTTCGACGCAGTGATGTTTACGTTAGCGTTCAGATGATGTTACGGTTCGGCGCAGTGATGTTTACGTTAGCGTTCAGATGATGTTTAGGTTCAGTGCAGTGATGTTTACGTTAGTGTTCAGATGATGTTTAGGTTCAATGCAGTGATGTTTACGTTCATTGAAAATATGTTCAAATTCAATGCAGGGGCGTTTATGTTAGCATTCAGAATGAGTTTGTTCAGTGTAGTGATGGTTACGTTAGCAGACTTGTTTTAGGTTCAATGCAGTTTGTCACTGTGGTCATGCATACAGAAACTAATAAGGAGCTATTAGCATTATGAGAGAACTTACATGAACCTATGTTAATTTAATGTTCAAACAGTGTTCAGGTTCAGCAAAGTCACATTTTAGTGAGTGTTTATACAGTGTTTTGGTTTAGTGCATTGAGAGATGAATTATGAATGGCTCTTATATATTAGTTTTGGGTTGAGCAAAAAGCACATGCTCATGTAAGTTAAAATTAACTCCATAAATCAAAAACTCCTGATCAGCTCCTGTATGCATGACCTTCCATTCGGTCTCTTCTCCATTTCTCTTTACTGTCATTGGTTGAGAAACCCTGAGCAACAGTGGACATGGGTTTTCCTTTAGTTGCCTGTTCATGGTTGTTTAATTCTGCTGAAATGACTGCAGATGGAATCTCATAAACCGTGTCTGGCAAGCACTTGTGAGACCTTGTTTCTCAGTGGACAAACACATAAATACTTAGTCTAATGCACATACTTTCACACTCTCTGGCATTTCATACCAACCGGAAAAACAGGCTGTTTTAAATGAAACCCGTAAAACACAAAAGCCCTCCCACGGGATACACTCACACTCTGCATCAATAATTCCAGAAGTTCATGAATATTTGAAGATTCCATACCTGAGATGTGACAGGAAAGAATGTAAGAGAGAAATGCAACTGAGTGCACAAGAGAGATTTAAAGCCTGTGCGCGCGCGCGCGTGTGAGTGTGTGAGTGAGAGTGAGAGTGAGAGTGAGAGTGAGAGAGAGAGAGAGAGAGAGAGAGAGAGAAAGAGGGGGAGAGAGAGAGAGAGAGAGAGAGAGAGAGAGAGAGAGAGAGAGAGAGAGAGAGAGAGATGCCACTGCTTTTGTCATCTAAGTGGACCTCTAAGTGACAAGAGTTGTGAACAGTTATTGATGTGTCCAAGGATGGCCAAAAAAAAAAACTAAATAAGGCAACTCTCTGCATTTCCAGAAAGTTCACTGAAACACACCCAGAGCATCTTGCCAAGGCAGATGCCGGGCAGTTGAAAAGACACCACTTTGATACCTGTCCAACTATGATGACATCACATCCAGTCCACACAACAGGGGGTAACAGATGGTTTGTGTCATCTACTATCTACCTCGGGTGCTTTCTAAAACATCTTCCGCCCTGCAAAAGATGTTGTGATGGAAGAGGAATAGATTAACACATAAGAGCAGAAATAAAAGTGAAGGAGGACTCTTTCAAACATCTCAATGTCGACAGCCACTGCCTCTCTTAATGTGATGATTTTATTTATGGTTACACATCTATGTGTGTATGAACATGCAGGATTTGTTTTCTAAATGACATCTGAGACACAGTCATTAATATAGGTTGTCTGTGATTTTATACTATGGACCGGATTAGGCTCTCAGCAGTTTTTACTAAAATTGGAGTGTCTGTAGTCCGAATATGGGCTTTACGCAAGGTCATATGAACACAATGTGTGTATCACAAAACACACTCAAATAAGACTCGAGATATGCAATGTCATTTTATCATTATGCAAAGGGAAGAAAGTAATTTAGATGATACATGAGATGGCTACTACAGTGAGCATTCATATAATACCCTGGCTGCAACGTCATCAACCATAGATGACACTTGAGCCGTGCATATTAGAGGAGTTTAATGTATTATGACATAATATACTTTTGCAAATATAATATAAACGACCATACGTTCACATAATAGGCATGATGTGCATCTAATACATCATTGTGCATTTATATATTAAGTTTTTATTTAATTCATATAAATTGTCATTTAAAAATGAAACTGAATTATAAATTTCTGTTGTTGATGCTTAATATGAAAATATTGTCATTTGGTTATATTAGATGTGTATTTTATCTTATTTTAATAATATCATAATTGTTGCATTGTAACAGTCACATCTCTCACACCTTATACCTGTGCTGTAAACACCTACCACTACTTTTCACTACTTTTATTTTAGTCAAACGTTTTGGAGTACTGGAGTGATGCGCAATGACTGGAGAGTATTTCCCTCTTCACTTACTGTGAGGTGATGTTAACTTATTCCCTATCCCATTTGCAGTGCTTCGAACTCAACATGTTTGCTCCCCTCTGACTGGAATCTCACTTAAGATGGCGGAATACCCTGTGAAGTTCAACGAACAAATGGAACGCACCTTTTCAACCTACTCAGGTCGCGGCCTGGATTTGGTTTTGAATGAGCTGGTCTCGACTAAAACACTGCTTTTTTCCTTTTACATCAGATGGTATATACTGTTAGTCCACAGAAAGTTGGTAGAAAGAACTAAATACATAATGGAGCTGCACCAGGAAGTGAAACAAATGTAACTTTAGCAACAGCATTCAACAAAGGTTAAAATAATCAAAGAGAAGAGTGGAGAAAATAAAATTCCAAACATACTCCTACCCAGACAGGATTCTCAGGGAACATTTGAGCCAACTGAAAAATGGCAGGTAATTTGCCCCAATTGTTTTCCATGGTTGTACGAGAAAAAAAACACAGACGTGGTTGACATGGACCAGACTAAAATAGACGTGAAGTGCACTTCTGAAACATGAAATTACTTAACCTCCGCAGGGAAAACTAGTCTAGTCCTAATAGGGGCCTTAGTCCTGCATGCATACACACAAATACACACTACAGAGAAGGAAATACAATGAAACTGGAGAAGTAAATGGATGGAAATGCAATAACTATTTTCAGAAGCCATCTGATGTAGCTTAATTTAATTGATTTGCGTGTGAGTGGACTGTGTGTGTGTGTGTGTGTGTGTGTGTGTGTGTGTGTGTGTGTGTGTGTGTGTGTGTGTGTGTGTGTGTGTGTGTGTGTGTTTTCCTGGTAAAGGAGGGGTTTGTTTTTTGGTCCCCACTGGCCAAATTTATATAATATGGCTTATAAACCATATTATATAAATGTTTTTTGAAAATGTAAAAATGCAGAAAGTTTTCTGTGATGGGTTGGTTTAGGGTTAGAGGATAGAACATATAGTTTGTGTGTACCGTATAAAAATCTTTATGTCTATGGAAAGTCCACATAAAACATGGAAACCCAGCGCACACATCAATCTGGCATCAATCTGTGTTGCACTCCAAGGTCGAACATTAGCTGGTTTAACTCACTCACAGGCATGAAAGCAACTTTCTCTCATTCTCTTTCCATCATTTCACTCATCATTGTTTCCTTTTTTGTTCCTACCTTTCTCCATTATAATGTCACAAATCCATAGAGAGCATAAGCAATTTAACGGCACATTATCATAATGCATTGGATGCTAAAGCAAAACATTAGCTGACTACCACTTGCTCCAAATTTACATGTAACATTAGGCCACTATAAATATGCATCACATTTTTTCCCAGTCATTCACTGCACTGCACCCCTATAGCTTTGCTTGTAAACAAAACCCTGGTGTCCTTCCTTATCACTGAGCTTAAATACCGGCAATTACAGACGACAATTGGATCTCACAAACAAACAAATTCTCCACACACATGCTTCACTAAATGATTGAGCATGTCACAGTGAGATATGACCGTCAGCAGACAGGGTGGGTGGCAGACAACTACACTCTTAATCATTTCAACAAACCTTTTTAAAAATATAACATCTCAAAATGCAATTCAGTACCTGGGCTGCATATTGTTGTGATGGAAAAGAGAAACTGATTTTTTTTATGAAGGAAGTTTTAAAGCGCTCCTTTTCTGCTTTTTTAAAGGTTTTTAATTATGTGTTGGAGGTCTCCTACAATAAGTTTACATGCATCCAAGGTAAAAAAAAAAAAAAAAAAAAAAACTGTTCGATAAAGGATTCTGACTCTCTAAACACCTCCTTTCTGCTCTGATTGGTCAGTTGGTCCTGTCTGTTGTGATTGGTCTACCACTTACAGCGCGACAAAAACAAAACGCCTCTTACCATATCTGAATGAGCTTTGGAGGCTTCCTCAGCACTTGGATGTGCATGCAAAGTGGATGTACTTTCGCAGCACAGAAAACAGCATCTTTTCAACATGTCGACAGTACAAAGCAAACTCTTCCAGACCTCAGCTACAACTACAATGTTCGAGGGCCGGTCAAAGTAGACGTTGTTCATGGGCAGCTAATGAAGACCAAAGGTGGGCATTATGTAAAAGCTACATAGGTTTAAGCAGGAAATAAAACTTCCGTCTTTTGGGAAACAATAACTTTGACCTTTTACATTCACAAACAGCTACATAACACACTGCATGAACAGTAATTTGAAAAAAGCATAATAGGGGCACCTTAAGAATTGCTAGCAAGGTGTCTTGAGTGCATCACCTCAGCCCTACCCATAAAGCCCTCCACCCCACACACCTCCCACATCATCTCGACCTGCTTTGTATTCTGGAGCAGCTGCCGTGTACGCTCGCTCTCTCTCTCTCTCTAGGAGTGATGGCTGAAGAACAGAGGGAGAGAGACGAGTGTGAAAGGGAGGCCAGGGCGATTACCATTTCAGTGCAAACACACTTTCAGAGTGACACAACCAACTCGTGCACATATACACATTTATGACGTTTCTGTGCCAGGAATACCCATGGACCCTTAACCTTATGCTGAAGGCCACTATTTAAACATTTACAGATTTGTTTCAGCTGTGTGTGTTTGTGTGTGTGTGCGTGTGTGTGCGTGTGTGAGAGAGTCAAGCAAATCCATGAGTGTTTAAATATGCAGCTGGTGCTGGAAGTTTCCCTCCCTCTGTCACTCAATATTAAGCATCATCCTGCAAAGACTATGAGTAACTTTGCTCTCGTCCTCATCGCTATACAACACTCACCTAAAGGATTATTAGGAACACCATACTAATACTGTGTTTGACCCCCTTTCGCCTTCAGAACTGGCTTAATTCTACGTGGCACTGATTCAACAAGGTGCTGAAAGCATTCTTTAGAAATGTTGGCCCATATTGATAGGATAGCATCTTGCAGTTGATGGAGATTTGTGGGATGCACATCCAGGGCACGAAGCTCCCGGTCCACCACATCCCAAAGATGCTCTATTGGGTTGAGATCTGGTGACTGTGGGGGCCATTTTAGTACAGTGAACTCATTGTCATGTTCAAGAAACCAATTTGAAATGATTCGAGCTTTGTGACATGGTGCATTATCCTGCTGGAAGTAGCCATCAGAGAATGGGTACATTGTGGTCATAAAGGGATGGACATGGTCTGAAACAATGCTCAGGTAGGCCGTGGCATTTAAACGATGCCCAATTGGCACTAAGGGGCCTAAAGTGTGCCAAGAAAACATCCCCCACACCATTACACCACCACCACCACCAGCCTGCACAGTGGTAACAAGGCATGATGGATCCATGTTCTCATTCTGTTTACGCCAAATTCTGACTCTACCATCTGAATGTCTCAAATCGAGACTCATCAGACCAGGCAACATTTTTCCAGTCTTCAACTGTCCAATTTTGGTGAGTTTGTGCAAATTGAAGCCTCTTTTTCCTATTTGTAGTGGAGATGAGTGGTACCCGGTGGGGTCTTCTGCTGTTGTAGCCCATCCGCCTCAAGGTTGTGCATGTTGTGGCTTCACAAATGCTTTGCTGCATACCTCGTTTGTAACGAGTGGTTATTTCAGTCAAAGTTGCTCTTCTATCAGCTTGAATCAGTCGGCCCATTCTCCTCTGACCTCTAGCATCAACAAGGCATTTTCGCCCACAGGACTGCCGCATACTGGATGTTTTTCCCTTTTCACACCATTCTTTGTAAACCCTAGAAATGGTTGTGCGTGAAAATCCCAGTAAGTGAGCAGATTGTGAAATACTCAGACCGGCCCGTCTGGCACCAACAACCATGCCACGCTCAAAATTGCTTAAATCACCTTTCTTTCCCATTCTGACATTCAGTTTGGAGTTCAGGAGATTGTCTTGACCAGGACCACACCCCTAAATGCATTGAAGCAACTGCCATGTGATTGGTTGATTAGATAATTGCATTAATGGGAAATTGAACGGGTCTTCCTAATAATCCTTTAGGTGAGTGTATGACCTCATATAGGACAGACAACTTTCTATCATCAATGGTGGGGCAACTTTATTGTCCTGGAGTTGATTTTAAAAAGTTTGTCTCATATATACACATATATATACACACATATACATATATATATATTTTTTTATTTTATTTTTTTTATTAAGGTCAATTAACTTTTTACTAAGCCTTCATTATTTCCAACTTATTTTATCGTTTTACTCGTCCCAGATGTACACTTTCGATCTTACATGATTAAATCCCATTATATAAAAAATATAATAAAAAAAGGGAAAAAAACTATTTTATAATATAAAATATTATTGTGGAAACCTGGATACATTTAACTTTACTTCACTGTCACTTTTGATCAATTTAATGCATCCTTGCTGAATAAAAGTATTAAAAATGCACTGACCCCAAACATGAACGGTAGTGTACATAATTTGAGATATTGGGGGGGTGACAAAAACAACCCTGATGGAATTGTTAGCAGATTATTTAAACAAACTTGTGAGGCTTAAGAGTGAGAGCAGGGATTGGTGGTGAGACATCTCATAAGCTGCTTTTTTAAGAGCAGATATTGGTCTGTACGTTTATGCTCCACTGAATATGTTCATTGAATTGAGTGATGGAGTGCGGTGCCAGTGGAGCCTCGTTGTCTGGTACTAATGGCTAACAGCAAACAACTGTGGGCTCCTTGGGCCAGACAAAGTGGTGATTGCTTGTTTCTGTCTGCAGGCTCAGACACAGGCTCCAGTCTGACCTAGTTCTGCTGCTGACAGGAAGAGAATTAAGACCAGTCCAGACACAAATCGCAGCACTACTTCCAGTCCTGACTGCTGAACAGTCAATCACAGATGAATGACACGGAGAGGGAGAGAGAGATCATGGAAATGCTTAAATACATGCATAGAATGGAATAAATGTAACAATGATGACAATGCTTAAGGGTAGATGGTTTTTCTACAGAAGAGACAGTGCTACATATGTTTATATTTATGTTTAAATACGTAGCACCTTGGTCCTGCAATTTTGTTCCACTTTACGTCTACACAATTAGCAGAGTGACAATAAAGCTCACTTGGCTTGACTTGACCTGAATATTCAGGTAGCTGCTTAAAGTAGCAGCGAGTCTGAAAAAGCCAGTGACCGCAGGAGAGGAAGAACAGGCTCAGGCACCTGTGTGGCGTCTGTGGCGCCGTGTGATTGCCTCACTGTTTGAATTATATCAGGTAATGATAAGAATCACTGAAGAATGACATGAAGCGAATATTATCTAGAAGTAACAGCTTCTGAAAGACTGCTTTCATATTCAGCCAAATATCAGAGACCATTTTGAATCAGAGCAATAAAGGTTTGCACATAATTTAATTTCACATATGGGTGATTCTTCAATTAGGGGAACGTTTCTGTCCTCTAGGATGATTTTAAAGCAAAAAAATATATAAAAATTTCTAGGTTTAAAAAAAGAGATTACATTAGCTTTTATTGCATCTCTTTACTTACTTTTTGAGGACTTCAATTTCCTTTATAAATGTTTAAGGTGTGGTGTTTTTTTCTCTAAATACACACACACACACACACACACACACACACACACACAGTACATACACATTTATGCACATAACATGAATACATGAATATACACACTACTGCCCAGATAGCACACGCACGTCTGTGTGACGTCGTAATTTTCATCTGGAAGATGTTTATATTAGGGTGTTTGCTCATATGCTTTACGTCGTCGAGACATCCCTGCCAGCTGTTAGAACGATGTCTAGGGTATGTATTTTAGACATAAATAATTTAGAACGTCAGCAATCCGCTCTTTTAAAAATTTTCATCAGACGCTCAAATCCTTATGCTGGCCAATTTTTTCTGCTTCTAACATAATTTGTTTGGACAAAATGTTCACTTACTACCTAATATATCCCACCCACTAACAGGTGCCGTGATGAAGAGATAATCAGTGTTAATCACTTTACCGGTCATAATGTTATGCCTGATCGGTGTATTTTAAAATGTAATTTCTTCCTGTGATGGATTACTCCAGTCTTCAGTGTCACGTGATCCTTCAGAAATCATTCTAATATGATGATGTGATGCTCAGGTAACAATTCTTTAATATTTTTGTGGAAACCAGGATACATTTTTTCAAGATTTTATGATGAACATTTAATGTAATGTAATGTAAATATAATATAATATAATATAATATAATATAATATAATATAATATAATATAATATAATATAATATATAATATAATATAATACATATCATTTAAATGGAAATCTTTTGTATGATTATAAATGTCCCAAACTTTTGAACGGTAGTGTATATATACACTGTATTTATATATAATTTGGTATTTATACACTGTAAAATGTGCAATTTTAAACTAACAGTAACCAAGTGTAGGTGAATTCAATTTGTTATGGACCCAGTTATTGCTGGGCCTGTGTTTTCCTTCTGTGTGTTTCCTGTGTGGTTTTGTCTGCAGGTGTGCTGTTTAGTGGGGGGGGTATGGTTTCCCACCTGAAGCTCATTCTCTGGCTTATAAGAACTGCAGCGCTATGATTGCAAGAGGAGCTACGATGCGACTGTTCTTGACTGAGCAGCTGATATTCTGTTGTTTTCGTTTGTTATATTAATTTGGTTGCATCCATTCAGGTCTCAAGCTGACAGTCCATTTCCATGCATGTTTTCACTACTGACTTTCCCTAATACAGATTACTGATGGTTTAAATACATTCATTATGTTGTTTCACTTAATAAATTAGTCTTTTCACTACTTGCTGGTCCATGTTGCCTCTCGTTCATGTTACAATTGTGAGCCAGCTGTAACATATGGGGGCTCGTCCAGGATTTGAACCCGGGACCTCTCGCAATAGCTAACTGGATGATCAACCCCATCCACCCCAGCTTGCAGGAGAACACCACCTGCCCCATACTGGCTCGCATCCACCTGCATCTTAAAAGGTCTATCAAACCGTGGCGCTGCTAAGACGGGCGCAGAGAATAACAAAAGCTTCACATGGTCAAAAGCAAACTTTTGTTATCCTCTGCGTAAATTTAGTTCTCATAAGCCAGAGAACGAGCTTCAGGTGGGAAACCACACCCCCCACTAAACAGCACACCTGCAGACAAAACCACACAGAAGGAAAACAAAGGCCCAGCAATAACTGGGCTCATAACAAATCAAATTAAATCTTATTTTGACTTGAATAAACACCAGTTATAAAGATAAAATGAAGAATCACCCATAACTAAATAAAGGTCATGTATTAACCTCTGTCTTGAGTAATCTGATGAGACAGATTTACACCTAGTATTAACATGCATCTCCTGTCACCACTTGTGATTGAATTTCTAAACTTCGTAAACGAGACATTAAGCTGAGTGCTCACTCTTATTATAGTATACAGTTTGAGTGATCGGATCAAAAAATTATTGGACCCCATTTGGACTAGGACTTAGCGCTGTCTATTTGTGTTCGAATCACCCGAGACGACTGTTAATACAGACCAAAAAAACAGTCAATAGAGCAGCTAAAGGAGCAGTGTTCTGTTTTGACAAAAGATTTAATTATCATTTGCAGGTTCCAGTCTACATGTACAAAGACAGACAGATGAAGAGAGAGAACAGAGAGAAAGATGGACAGGAGGGAGATACAGAGGACAGGCAGGATGTCAAAAGGGATCTGGCTGTTCATTCATAAAGACTAATCGATTCACAGGAGGAAAGTGCTAAGAAAGCATCTGCAGGCTTTCTGTGCTCCCCAGCAAATTACACACTGATTGATATGGATCCTATAGCCACCAAGATTCGGATTTATGAAGTAAACTGTAGCTATAGAGACACACACACAGACATATTCAAAAGCACTGCACACATAGCTGTGTTCAGGGATGTAATTTTCTAATTTATTTTATGGATTATCTTGTGAGCCAAGACCTAAAGCCTCAGAGTAAATCCTCTTTTATACACAAAAACAAACACATATACTCAAATAGACTGACTCTGACAACTTGGTAAGAGATTTTCGGGCCTAAATTAGCCATTACTGCGGTAACACTGAAAACACTAAGAGAGAAATCTACCCTCTGCAGAAACAGACAAGCTCTCCAATTAATTCAGATTGAGCCTGGAAAAAAATAACTGTAATTTAAGCGCCCCTGCTGTTATAAAGCCCAAATGAATACCAGCATGCATCTGTTTGTGTCTGTGACTGAGAGAAACAAGAAAAGTGAAAGGATAGATGGACACCCCTCAAGGTTACCTGTCTCAGCAATGTCATTGCTGGAGGCTGGCGTATCCCATGTTGCCATATACTACGGATTAGGTCTCTCACTCTCAGAAAAAAAAAGGTACAGTGCTGTCACTGGGGCGGTACCCTAAGGTACAAAAGTGAAAAGGTACATCTTTGTACCTTACTCACCCCTAAATAGTACATATTAGTACCTTAAAAGGTACATATCAGTACTTTAAGAGTGCGGATTAGTACCTTAAAGGTACATATTAGTACTTTTTTGGTTTTGTACCTTAGGGTACTGCCCCAGTGACAGCAATGTACCTTTTTTTTCTGAGAGTGCTGGCTGATGTTTAGTGCAATAGCAGTGACACTCTACGTTTCCCTCTTAAATAAAACCCTCCATCCAATCATCATCAACACACTGTCACAGAACCATTATGTCATCATCATCCAATCACAGGAAAGTACACATTAAAACAATTACACAATATGATGGCAGAGCTCTCCTGAAAGTAAATGCACTCAGAGTAACAAGCAAAAAAAATAATTAAAATAAGAATATTGAGGTAGTATCTCACAGTAATCAAAAATTCATAAGCTGCAATTATAATGGAAATATGTCCCTGATGATTTTACTGTTACAGCTATACATTTTACAATTCAATAAGCCTGGTGTGTGTGTGTGTTTTTTATTTTTTTAAATACAGCCCGAATTTAAGTGCTCGCTAGACCATAAACTTTTTAATTTTTATTTTTACACTACTGTTCAAAAGTTTAGGTCAGGGAGAATTTCTTTAAAGTAAAGACATTTGTAATGCTACAAAAGATTTCAACTAGATTTCCATTTATCAACACATCCTAAATAAATATATCATGGTTTCCACAAAAGTTAAGCAGCATAACTGTATTCAACATTGATGATAATAATAAATGTTTCTTGAGCATCAAATCCTCATATTAGAATGATTTCTGAAGCATCATGTGACACTGTAGACTGGTGTAATGCTGTCGTCACAGAAATAAATTACATTTTAAAATATATTAAAATTCATTAACAGTTAATGTAATCATTCACTATATTATTGGTTTTACTGTATTTTTCAAACAAATGCAGCCTTGGTGAGCGTAAGAGACTTCTTGCAAAAACATCATAAATCTTACTGACCTTAAACTTTTGAATAGTAGCATACACAATCATTTTATAATGAATAACACACAAGTTGGGTTTTGCACAGCGGTGCACTGACCAGTTAACCTTTGTGTAGTTTAGTCACTCTGAAAAAAACATCATTCTGACACTCTAGAAATGGAGGTTTGGTAATTCCCCGTTATCATTCTGTCATCTACAAAATGACCACTTCTCTTCTCTCATTTGAGACTGTAAATGTGATGCTATATGATAGAATCTCACTATTATACAGAGCCTCTATATCTCAAACAATGCTACACTAATGCAAAATCCATACAGCTAAGAAATGACGTGAAGAAGTGGCATAATGTAAATCCTTTCTCAATCCATGGCTTTATATTCAGACAGTAATATCATTGAAGGGTTGTTCTCTACAAATACACAATGAATAATATCCAAAGCATCACCGTACTATTACAGGTCCTCGGGTTATAGTCGCGCAGCAGCAGAATACAGCTGTCAGTCCTGTTTGAAGTGCTAATGCTCTGCTCATAGACATTTCACTACATAACCACATTTATAACCAAAGTCACCATATTTTGAGAAAAAGTTAGATGTGCTTTGTGGATTATATTTTTGCAGTCAATAAATAATTAGGGAATAAGGATGTCTTTTAGTTTATAAAATGTGTGGTTGTAGAAAGAGTGAAAACTCTCGTTAAATGTCCCTACAAGAAATGGTTAAGGGAAAACATCTTCTTCATTTCAGTGATATATTAGATCATTGCACTTTTTCCCCATTCTGACCTTTAATGAAGAAAATGCTGGACTTGTTGATTAATATGTGATATTATGAAGAGTCTTAAAAGAGTCTCCTGCAAGTTTAAAAAACCCAAATAACAAGATGGTTTTCTGCTTAATGATACCGAGGGTAGGAATTTAATTATCATGGATCAGAAAAAGAGCTAATTTGAGCTGGGTCTGATTCACACTTTATCTCTACTGCCAAACTGTGCTCTACCAATTGGTTGAGAAAACCGATGCAGAGAGTTTCTTACCTCATACCTGTGAAGTCAAACTGAGTTTAGAATTAATATCATGCTGTTTAAGAATATTTATTAATCATTGTTTGTCACTATGGTTACAGGCATTGCACTTGAGTTAGAATATCTGCTTCATGGACACTTGAGAGTTTGTCAATTCCAAACACTGTATGTATGAACACATTCATTGTGAAAAGCAGACAATGTGTTTTACAATGCTGCACACAAACTGTCATAAAGTGCTAATCCTCTGTGAAGTAAATCACTGTATTTTGAATAACCTCTTGAGTATAATGATACATCCCTCTGAATATCTGTTTGGCGGAACTGTAAAATGTCATTTGTAACCATTCCTCTACCTGCCATTCACCCCCAAAAACATATCTGTGCAGACACTTAAATCAGACACAAGTCACCTTAGCAGCACTCAAACAAAGAGATGGGAGGCACAATTGGGGTGGTGTCAGGGCAGCTATTTTTACCTACACTGGTTCACAAGGGTAAGTGAAGACGCTTGTGACAATGCATTCAGTCAGGTTATAAACACTTCAGGTACTATACGTTTCAAGTGTATTCATGTTTCAAAAGTAAAAATTGCAAAAAGAGCTACAAATTGTATATCCTTAGATTCTTTGTATATATATATACACGCTTGGATAGAGATTCTGTATTATAGATACTACAATATTTACAATGGGAAACAGTTCCAAGCAGTGTAATGTTTCCCAATGTAAATATTGTAGTATCTGTAATAAATACCCTATAATAGATAACCATCATCATGCATACACACACACACACACACACACACACTATGAGAATGAAACTACATCACACAAGATATCCTAAAGTCTTCAAGTTTCATCCAGGAACTCTTTCTCCATCTATCTATCCCTTCCTTTCATCCTAGTAGTGCTTTCATCCCCTCTTTTCTTTCATCTCCACTTTATGCTTTTGCTACGCCCACCTGTCTTTCTTGACACCTACTTCTCCTTTTCATTCCTAAGAGCAATGCTCTTTCACTCTCCGTCCTCCACACCTTCTACACCTCCACTTTCTGCACTCTTCAATCTCTATTTAGCTTTCCTATCATTGCTTCTGCCATATTTTCCTGTGGAATGGATAAATAAGAGGGGGTGAAAAAAAACCAAAAAGAACATGGTAGCTGGTTTGTAGCTTGTCCTTAGCAAATTGTTTACTGATCCAAGCTGGCCATTAGCTTGCCCAAGCTGGTCAAAACTAGGGGTTATATGATTGTTAACTGGTCCAAGTTGGTCATTAACAGGTCAAAGCTAGTCATTGACTAATCAATAGCTAAAAAACACATTTCTGACCACATTAAATAGGTGAGTATCTGCTGGTAACCGGTTTGTTACTGGTATAAGATGGTCTAACACAGTGGTTCTCAACCAGGGGGATGGTTAAATAAAAAATTAGTTATTTAAAATAAAGCAAAAACAACTTTAAAATAATCGCAAAGGTTTAAAATATTTCAGTAAAAAAATCTGAGTAAAAACTACTTTTAAAAGGCCCTTTTTCTTAATCCAAATGGCTGTAAAAGTCACAGGGCCTTTGAAAATTGTTGTTGACAATAAAGGCCCTTGGAGTTAAAATAAGGTTGAGAACCACTGGCCTAACAGCTTGTGACCTGCTAAAAAAACAGATACATTTAGGAGACTAAGGAAAAGAAGAAATAGAAGGAGATAAATTGCTAGATGCTCTCAGACTCTCGTTCTCCTTTTCTTCGGATTATCTGTTGTGTAGTTCATGTAATGAAGCATCAGTGTTCTCCATCCTCTGCAATCCCTTCTTTTTTAGACATATCGGCCCTCCCTTTCGTGCTTACCAAAGCTGGTCTGTCCCAAGAGTGAGGGAATGCCTTCAGCAGCCAGTCTCCTCCTCTCTTATTCTCTGCCTACTGCCTGCCTTCCTCGGTCTCACTTCAAGCAAGCCTTTCCCTAGTTCCAATCCATCTCTCATCTGCTCTGTATATGCATTTTTCTCTGCAGAAGAATTTTCTTGTAGCATTTCTGTCTCAGGCCTCATAAAAAATCTTTTCTATCATTCTTGTGATGCCTTATTTCTTCTCCCAGCAGACTTCATGGACAAATGCCTCTAAGCTCTTGTTTGTCCATCTCTCTTCCTGTGGCTTTTTCTATCTTTTTTTTCTGCCTCCATTTCGCAGCCTCCTTTCTGGAGAAGTGACTTTGAAACTGAGATACAAGACAAAAGAGGAATCTAAAACTAAATTTTTATATTTTCTCAAGAAATTGCAAGTGCTTATCCAGACAAAACTCACCACCACGATACTACACCGATGTGAGTGGTTGCCAGGGTGTTGCTATATAGTTGATAGGGTGTTCTGGGTGGCTGCTTAGTGACCCAATTCATAAGAGGCCTTCAAGGGATAGTTCACGCAAAAAAATGAAAATACTATCATCATCTACTCATCCTCGTGAACACAAAAGAAAATATTTTTAAAGAAAACTATGAAGACAATGAAAATCAATGGGGTTCCAGTGTTGTTTTGTGCTCTCGCTGTATGTACAAAAACAGTTTAAAATTATTTCAAAATATCTTGCCTTGTGTTCCACAGAAGAAAGCCAGTCATACAGGCATGGGACCACACATGGGTGAATTTTCATTTTGGGTCAAACGTCCCTTTAAATGCATGTGTATATGTTTTTGATTGTTTTTAATAGTCCAACAGTTAAGTCCAAATGCCTGTAGTAATAGCAACTTCTAAATCAACAAGCCACATTATTTGAGGTTCACAGCGCAAACAATGCAAGACAAGTTGCTCAGCAAAGTTTATTCCTCAGGGTTCAAATAGTAATTGCCTTCAGAAGGACCACAAAATTCTCTCCCACCACATTCTCAAACACTCACTAACTCCAGGTTTAATGGGTGTGATCCTTCCAACGGTTATTCCTACATGGCCACTGAAAGCTAAGATACAAAACCACAAATATACACACTCACTCACACGTTCACGCATTAAGCAAAAGCATCATTAGCAGATGGTTGTTTTCCCCCTCTCCCTCCTTCTCATCCTTCTGTTTCTCCAGGCATGGATCCCTCAATTCATCTCTGAGCTTCCACACCCACTGAGCCAGCCTTATCACTCACATTCCTGGATACCCTGCTCACCAGCAGAGCCTTTGGATCCCACAGACACAGAGTAATCGCCATGGACCACTAAAGGATCACCATGCACACAAACACATATACACACACACCCTTCAACCCCACCTTGCCCCACCCCCTCACCAAAAGCAAAAGGAGGAAAAAAAAAAAATGACGAATGAGGAAAACGACAAACACAGCAAATAATAAAATACCTGCTACATAAGTATAGATGAAGATAAGGTTGACATACCTTGGGATGGTGCATTTCCCATAATGCCTTCACCACGCTCCACTGCCTGCAAGAGAGAGCCACCAGCCTGCTTCCTGATCCACCCTCCTGGTCCTCCTCCTCTCTTGTCTTCACTCCGTGTCGCTAACCTCTCCCGGAGCTGGCCGCGCTACTATTCGCTCCTTTTCTCCTTCCGTCCCTGCCTTCCTTTGTCTTGCTCTCTCGCTCTTGTCCTCTGTTCCTCTCCCTCTCTCTCTCTCTCGGCGCGCGAGATGAGCTCGTTCTCTCCAGCTGGTTCTCGCAGGCAGCAGCACCGTACGTGTGTGAGGCAGTGTGTGTGCGCGCGAGTCAGGGAGAACGAGCGTCTGCGGTTGTGTGTGCATGTGTGTACGTCCTTGCTCGGCTCCGTGCAATTGAGCTGGCTTATGAGTGTTGGAGAAGCTGCAAAGAGCTTTACTTAAAACACAGCTTTTACTAAGCAAAAAAAAGAAGAAGAAAAAAACAAAAAACAGTCAGTGATAGATTAACATGGTTTTGTTGTTCTCCTCTTGCTCTCGCTCGCTCTTAAAGGTACAGTTCTTAACTGCAGTGATTGTGCTAATCTCTTTCCTCTTTGCCCTTTTCTCTTTCTCGGTCTCCACAGACTCCTTTGTGGAGGAATATTGGGAGCTTTAGGGATTGGAGCTCTCCGTGGTGCTGAAAGTCACAGGAAGGGCCCTAGAGAGTGATGCTGAGGCTATGCTGGGGGAGGGAGGGAGGAAGAGCCATGGAGGTCCCTCCACATATTTAGAGAAAACACCAGGATGGTAAGGTGACCAAATTAAACATGAAAATAAAAGTGGGAAGAACTTAAAGGGATAGCATCTCTGTAAATGAATTAAGATAATGACAGTATAATCATAAGGAAACACATTGTGATAACAGTGATACTGTTTGGTGGGAGCCTGGCATATAAGTGTCAAGGAAGTGTTGCATGATTGCGATGAAACATGGCGAGGTTGCCATGACAGCAGCATGTCCTTCTGCATGGGAAGGGGAGGGTTTTTTTGCCCAAGTTAGTAGATGAAGCTGATGAAGGACAGGACTCTGTGTCCATTAGGTGCAACACACACAAAAATCCTTCTCTCATACACATGCACAAAAATATAGATATACAATAATGACGTTAATGAACAGTCACACTCGCACTCTTTAAAATCAGCTGTTTACCTCTGATCATAGACCACAAGTCAAGCCACCTTCTCTAACATAATGACCATGAAAATCTTCAAGGTCTTCCAAAAGGTCACATAACAATTTCAAGAAGTTTGAATGCAAAATAGACAAACAGTGTGACACAAACACAGCCAGTTCCTGGTTTGTCCATGTACCATGATGTTTTGTCTTAGTATGTGTTATTGTGTTCTCTGCATGGTTCTTCATGTATTTTCACCATCATGTTTTTACTCCTGTAGTGCATGATGTCACGTTTACACCGTGTCCTCTACAGGCACTATGATGTGACAAGCGATGAAAGCTCTGAGCTTTTGCCCTAACTATCTGCAACTGTGACGGGACATTTTGTTGATCAATTGGTTTCTATTTTTGCAGTGTTGTGTAGCCCAATCCATAGTGAAATCTCATTGGTCAAAAGTTTCTCTTGGCATAGCTGTACAGTAATCATCAAATATGCATAATATTAGGGTTGCATAACATTATATATTGACAGTCACATTAAGGTTATACTAAAGTTCTGTTCATACCAAGTCATACTTAGTCAAACTAAGAACATATGAATCTGAGATCATGTTAATGATAACACCACTGATAGTGATGGGGTGTAACAATACATCGATATGCTTCGATGCATCGATTCAAATGACTAACTATAGGATGTATTAAAGCAATGTGTAAAAAAAAAATCGATACCTATATTATTACATGGGGTAAAGGGTAAGACACAATAAATAAAAGAAGGCTTTCATCAAGCAGTCCGACCAAAAGCACCAGGGAGAAAACAATAACTTAGAAGATATATTTCTAGATAAATAGCAGAAGGAAGTAACAATAAAATAGTAGAATTCATTAAAAGCCCCAAACAAAAGAAAGTACCATTAAAGTGGTATGCTTTGTTGAACAAAAACAAAAATAAATAAAGTGGTATTTTTCATCTAACGAAATTAAACAGCATACAGCCACATAACTAACCTATCATAAAGAAAGAAAAAATACAAAATCAACCTTACCGAACTATTCTTACCAAAACACAGAGTAAACGGGTTTCAAACAAAAAGGGAAGTAGGTCTCTCCTACATTACTACCACATTCTAAATTAGTCAAACTTATTCTGTGCAGCGGAAAAGGTGTTTTAAAAGGATCGCCAGCCGAGCGTCCAATAACCACTTACAGGCAAAATCAATTGGCAAAACAGTGGTGATTCAATAACTCAAAAGACACAGAAAACAAAAGAGACATGGAAGCAGTTAAAGGGATAGTTCACCCAAAAATGAAAATTTGCCCACGATTTACTCACCCTCAAGTTATCCTAGGTGTCTATGACGTTCTTCTTTCAGACAAATACAATCAGAGTTATATTAAAAAATGTCCTGGCTCTTCCAACCTTTAATGGCTGTTTCTGTTTTGAAGTCCATAAAAGTGGATCTACCCATCATAAAAGTGCTCCACATGGCTCCGGGGGGTTAATAAAGGCCTTCTGAAGCGAAGTGATGTGTGTAACATATCTGTCTGTTTAGTTTATCTTTAAGTTGTGTTTTCATCCTGTCAACGTGTTCCTTTGTCTTAGTTTCCCGCCACTTGTTTGTCACCATAGTTACCCTCGTTAGTTATGTTCGTTTCAGCTGTGTTCAGTTAATTCTCTCATTTCAGGTTGCTATTTAAGTTCTTTCCTGTTCCTCACTCTTTGTCTGGTAACTGTTATGTTTGAGTGTGGTGTCCTTGCTGTTCAGCCTGGCTTCTGAGTGTTAACATTAAAATTCATGTTATATTTGGATCTCCTGAGTCTACTGCCTGTTCCTGTGCAACCCACTGTGACAGATTACCAGACCAAGAAAGAAAATGGCAGAGGAACATCTTTTTAACATCCGGCAGGGTGGTCGTCAGCTGGAATGGTATGTGGAGGAATTCCTTGAGTATTCCCATTTGGTGAGCTGGAAAGATCCCATGGTGAATTTGTGTTTCCGGGATGGACTGGATGATGATTTGTTTGTTCAACTCCTGTCTCCCGATGTTTGCTATAGGTCTGTAGCAGACTTTATTAATCATGTCCTCAACCTAAATGGTTCTGATTTTATTGTTGATTCTGTAAATGTGAACATCTCCAAGCATCATCCAGTCCACACCCACAAGCTGGTGGACTTTCCAGCTCACCCTACACCAGAACCCTCCACATGCCATTCCACTGGGACCATCCCCGCCGAGGTGACCACTGCCATACAAGAGCCAGTAAGTGACAGCTGGCTCATCGACTTCGTCAAAAGCCCAGTGACTTCCCCCGTCTCCGTCCAGAGTCTTGCAACGTCTCCAGCCCACAACGAGTGTCCAGAGAGGGCTCCAACCTCTGACGAGTGTCCAGAGTGGGCTCCAGCCCGTGACCAGAGTCCAGAGTGGGCTCCAGCCCATGACCAGAGTCCAGAGGTTTCAGCGCTACCAATTCAAATGGTCACAGTGCCACCTAGCCAAATGGTCACAGTGTCTTCGGTCTCCAGTCCAGAGTAGTGTTGTCAAAAGTACCGACCCCGATACCAAATCGGTACTGACATTTTTTTTCATGTTATATTTGGATCTCCTGAGTCTACTACCTGTTCCTGTGCAACCCATTGTGACAATGTGTTGTATAAGAAAAATATCCATATTTAAAACTTTATAAACTAAAATAACTAGCTTCCAGTGGACCACCTTATGCAGCAATTTACGGCGAAAGAGTAACAATTGACCCTTGAAACCTTGACGCATACATATTCACAAATGCAGAGGATAGAGCAAAACAAAACACCAGTCATAAGTCTAAAACGAGAATTGTTAAAGATAAATGGCAGAAGAGGTGAGGGGCTTGAGTTTGTTGCCTAGCCCTATCCGCGAGAGTCATCAAAGCTTGCAATGCTCCTATACATCGCATCTTTTGCCGTAAGTCAACTTGCATATGGCTGTCCACCGGTAGCTAGTTATTTTAGTTTATAAAGTTTTAAATATGGATATTTTTCTCACACAAATGCATCACTTCGCTTCAGAAGACACTTTGCCTTTATTAACCCCCCCGTGGGTCCATTTTGCATGACACCCCAGCCCGTCACAGAGGCCTGGAAACTCGGTCTAAGGGCACTCCGGCCTGTAGAAAAGAGAGATTCAACCACGGGGTGAAGGTTTGATGGTAGGCCCAGAGCGTGCCGTTGCCATGCCCATCTTGGGACTCGATCGTGAAGCCAGTGCTGAAGCGGTCTCATATGAGTGCTGTGACTGCCACTGTGGATGCCATATGCCCCAGGAGCTTCTGAAATAACTTCAGTGGAACCGCACTCTTGCCCTCGAATTGACTGTTCGCTCATAAGCTGCGCGCACATGGTGACCGAGTCGATTTCCATACCAAGAAAATAGATCGTCTGTATGGGGGAGAGTTTGCTCTATTCCCAGTTGATCCAAAGGTCCAGACGGGCGAGGTGCTGGAGCACCAGGTCCCTGTGTTTGCAAACTTGGTCTCAAGAATGGTACATGGTGAGTGGTACAAGGACTGCCTCGACAACTTTCACGAAGACACAAGGAGACAGGGCTAACCCAAATGGAAGTACCGTGTACTGGTATGCCTGCCCCTCGAAAGCAAATCATAGAAATGGTCTGTGTCAAGGAAGAATGGAGACATGAAAGTATGCATCCTTCAGGTCAATCTCTGTAAACCAATCCAACTGACGAACGCATTCAAAAATGTGTTTGGCTGTCAACATCTTGAATGGAAGCCTGTGAAGGGTTCAGTTCAAGACATGCAGGTCCAGGATTGGTCGTAACCCACCGCTCTTCTTGGGTACAATAAAGTAGGGGCTGTAGAAGCCGGACTTCATCTCGAGACCGTCCCTCCAGCCGATAACACCCTTCGCCAGTAGTGTGGTGGCCTCCTCACGCATGACGGGGTATTGCCACCCACCATGGGTGGCACCAGCGGACTCCCCAAAAGCGGGGAGGAGACCGTTCGAACTGAATCGCATAGCTGAGCCTGATCTTTCGAACAAACCAGTGGGACAGATTGGGAAGCTCTAGCCAGGCTCTCAAAAACTGAACCAGGGGGTCATGCAAACCACAGGTGTACCCATGATGGGGCAGCGAGGCGGAATGACTGGCCCAGACGTGGGAGGTGGAGTGTCCCAAAGTGGGGGTGCGGTCATGTTCCGCGTCCTGACAGAGGAAGCCAGGGAAGGATGAGCGTTCCACGGTGACCTCCTCTGACAGCAGTCTGGCAACAGAAGGGGATGAGAGCAGCGAGGCATTGTATCACACTGTCAACCGTGCCCTCTTGGGGCTCGGAGGTGAAAATGTCAGATCTTTCTTTAACCATGAATAGGGTGCCGCCGACCAGTGGTGGAAGGGGAAAACCAAAGATTCTCCCCTGGCCCTCCACGGGGTAAGGAGTGGTCCTGTTACCATCTCCTGGGAAAGACCGACATTCACCTCCAAGCTGCCCGTCTCAGGAGCACTGCTTGGCCTGGCGTTTGGCAGGCTTAGGGGCGGAGACGGGCTGGGCCACCTTCCTGCGACCTCCTCCATGCTGGGTCCGGGTGAGAGGGGCGGGAGCTGCAGGGTGGTGCCCTCGACGGGGTGCAGACTGAGGCGTCTGAGCCGGCGGCTGGGTGGAGGCAGCAGCTGGCCATCGGGGCAGAATGTGTTTTATCGCCTCAGTCTGCTTCTGTGAGCGCCAAAGAGCCCAGCCTGAGAGATAGGGGAGTTGAGGAACTTGGTTCACTCATCCTCCCACATATCTGCCAAGTTGAGCCATAAATTACGTTCCTGGACCACATAAGTGGACATCACCTGACCAATAGAGCATGCAGTAACCTTTGTCGCCCGTAGGGCAAGGTCGGTTGCTGTGCGCAGCTCCTGTGTTAACGCAGGGTCAGCACTGCCCTTGTGCATGCTTCTGAGCACCTTGGCCTGATGGACCTGCAAGATGGCCATAGCATGCGGAGCGGACGCAGCCTGGCCAGAGTAGACATGAACCTACAGGCCTTGGACAGGTGCTTTGGGTCACCACACCAGGTGGAAGCGCTCTGAGGGCATAACTGCATAGCTACAGAGTGTTCCACCAGGGGGATCCCAGTGTAACCTTTGGCTGCGGCGCCATCAAGAGCAGTGAAGGCAGAGGAAGCCGTTGAGTGATCACGGGAAGTTAACAGGAACTTTCACAATTTTGTGGAGGCGGGTGCTGACAGGGCCTCAAGAAGTCATCCAGAAACAATGTCTCGGTGTGCACTAAGCCCAAGCACGCGAGGCAGCGCTCGTGCCCATCAGACGGACTAACTAGTCAACCGCACCCAGAAACACACGGGCGAGACATCTTGAAAAAGACGTGCCATGTGTAGCTCTTTTAATAGAGCAGAATGCCGACGCACCCAAGGAGGACACACATGCTGTGCCAGATCACTGCACAGATCAGACAGGAATGCGGAACTCGCTGGAACACGCCGTTACACCCCTCACGGACGACTGCCGCCTACATACAAAACAAAACGCAACATAAAATCCAGGCCTGGTCCTCTCTCGTCTTACACTGTCGTCGCTCCTCCTTTTATGCTCCCGTCACTCCTCCAGACGAGACCGGTGTGGCGCACAGCTGACGCTCATTATCATTCGCCACCGGCTCGCTCTCACGGTCCCTTGCCTCGCCACAAAGTCGCAATTATCTTTTAAATTATTTTAGTCCACAGCGGAAACAAGCTTCCATACAAGATTCCAAGTAAACGTAAGCAGTTGCAGTTGAGTAATAAAATGCATGTGTATCAGTAGATCCGTGCATTCGGTCTTAAATTGACCGCAGCCTAATATTTTTTTATTAGCCTAATAAAATATGCTATTTAATTATATTAAAAAAAGATTACATATAACTTATAAACATATAACATATAAAAATGTTATTAGAATAAATAAATAAAAGACAAAACAAAACATCTTTTTGCTTAGTATTGTTGAATTGGATCAAAGGTCAGCAGCAAAGACATTGGTTAATAAAGTGAGATAAAGTGAGATTAAATAAATAAATAATGTGTCATTTAACATATTTAATTATAGCATGAACAAATATAACAATATAATACAATTATTAAAATAATAATAATAATAATAATAATAATAATAATAATAATAATGATAAAAACAATAACAACAACAACAACAACCGTGCACACATGGATATGAAACTGGCTTAACTGGCTGGTTTTGGTTTTTCATATTAAAATCATAATTCATCCTAGCTAAAGAACGTGCTATGAATCTATGAAAGAGCACATTAATGATACATTGTTGACTCGTGGGTCAAAAATTCAGAAGAAGTCAGAAGAAGAAACCATGACATCTATGTGTGGGTGAGTTGCGCATAAGGGTCTGTTTACGTGCATGTATTTTTAAGAAAACGCTTCATAGAAAGGAGTTGTACGATTGACCGAGATGGCAAGGGAGAGAGAGTTCTTAATGATTTGTATCATTAATAATGTATGGCCAGGCAGACTCAGGGAACACGACTGCCTGCCTGCAGTCCATCTGGTAAATGACAGAAAAAAAAGAAAGAACGACAGGATCCAACCTGCTGCTATACCTCTATTAAAAAGAGGGAGATCACAGGAGATCTCAGGCAATGCGCCAGATAGTTATGCATAGTTCAATATATCACTTGCAGGTCCAAGATCAGTTTAGCCAATAAACTTGTTGTCATGATATAATGAGATGGGTCAGATCTGATTACAAATGAAATCTCAGTCAGTGCAGTTTCTGTTTATGGTTTACAGAGCAAAAGGAAGGATGAGTCAGATGAGAAACGTACACTCATTAATATGCAGTACTGCACTCAATACAGTTGGACCACAGGGGTCTCGCACTCAAACACAAGTGGATGATTAAACACACACACACACACACACACACACACGTGTTTACAGTCACTCTAAACTAGCACATAGGCACTATGACGATGATGATGGGGATGATTATAATAGCCAAGTAATTCTCAAGGTCATCATTATCATGATGGAGAAAAGCGAGGGAGGAGAAAGAACTACACTGGGGAAAGGGGAACAGACAGTGAGTGTGAGAAAGGGAGAAAACGATATGGATTTATCGGAAACAGCAGAGAAAATTGTGAAAGTGTCAGTTTAGTCCTTGAACCCCTACCAAGTTTGGACTCTGCAACAAACAGGAAAAACCAGCAGAGAACAATGCAAAACAAGGGAGATCTTGATGGGGTGGAAACAGTGGTCATCTAATTTGATATATGAGGACAAAGCATCAGACTCATAAAAACAGAGCTAACTTTTTAGGGTGTTTGTTACTGCTTGTACTTGTGTTTACATTGCAAATCAATTTCTACATTTAGCAAACAGGATGTATAATAATAATAGTATATTATTATTATTGTGTGAGGGGCTAAGCTATTTGGCATACAATTTAAAAAAAGGTCAATGACAAATTATCATTCATAAATCAATTCGAAATAATACGCACACATGCAATCTTGGTGCTCTGCCAAAAAAGCAGATAAAGCAGTGTGCCTCTTATTATTATTTATTTATTTAAATAATTATTTATAAGTAAATCTGATCATTTACAAGACGAGATTTGATTTATTGTAAATTTTTTTATAAACTGAGTATGTGAAGTGTGAAGTAAGATTCATTCTGCCAGCATATGACAAAACCTACATTGCCCTTTTCAAAATGTATAAATGATCAATGACTCAAAACAACACTAAAGCGCCATTAAAAATGTCAAATGGAATGTCAGCCCAAGCAGCTTTTCCCTTTGAAAGCAACGGAATCATCACAAAGCAAATTTTACAGTGACTTTTGACTTGACGCTAAAGGCATTCTTCTATGAGGAGATGTTTAAAGGCCTTTTCTTTTGTTGCTCATTCAATCAATGTCATCTGAAGAATACACGTTCCTAAAGGCAGCTTTGATGACATTATGAGAAAATTACTCAGAACTTCTTCTCTCTAATTCTTTGTGAGATTTTTGCTTGAAAACACCCGGTAATTGCCAGGGAAGCAGTGTTTAGTTTAATACTATATAACTCAGTTTTCAAGAAATTTTTTATCAAATTAATCACTGTGGTTTAGCATCACCAGTGATATCAATTTGGCATTGGCAAATTGACGTTTTTAGGGCTGCTTGATTATGAAAAAAAAAAAAAAATTCATAATCACTATTATTTTTGACCAATATTGAAATCACGATTATTGGTCACGATATGATCAAAGTCGTATTTTACGATGAGTATTTTAAAGGGTCATGAAACCCTAAACCAAATTTTCTGAGATTTTAACAGAAGCATGCGTGTTGAACATCATGGAAGACAATGTTACCATCTGTTAGTTTTGAATGTAGGAGAAAACTAGTTCATTTTAAACCTTCTTGCTCTATTTTCAACTTCCTGGTTTAAATTCGTCTTCATGTCAACGTCATAGGTTGTGACGCTTTCTTGTACTATAGTACGGCGATGACTCATCAGTGTCTCATAATATTCATGAGACTGTGTGTCTTTATCCTATGAGATGACGCGTTGCTTAATTCATGATAGCACGCGCTTAATTATTCATGAGAGCACGTGTTGCTAGGCATTTTCCTCTGACTAGCGCTTCAAACAGTGAGATCGCATACAGCAAGTGAGAGATGCATTAATGGATCAAAAACGAGTGTTTTTTCAGCTTTGTATGAGTGTCTGCGCTGCCTACGTTCTCTTCGGTAGATCCTGAGTCTTCACACAAATGCAATTCATCCACCAGTGAGTGTAACCACTCTTTACGCCCATTTAACCGACCAAACGGCTTATATAGCTCCACAAAATAAGCCTCAAAAGTTATCAAAGGTATGCAACCGCGTGTTCGCATATATTTTCGATGCAGAGAACAAATTGCGAATGGCTGTGCATTTAATTGTGCATTGAAGTATAGCTGTCACAGGATATATGTATTTGTGTAACGGTGAGCTTACAAAACCATGTGTATATTGTGTTGCATGTAACGTAATGGTAATTTGCAGAATGCATGTGTGGGAAGCTTTGATGCTTTTAATGAGAGCAAAATAAAATTGTCTGAATCAGAAGTCAGTCTCCCTTCGTCCCCCATCCACTTCGCTGCTAAACCACGCCCACTTTTAGAGCATTTTTCAAAACTGTGGTGAGAACTGACGGCTGCTGAAACGGGGTTTCATGACCCTTTAAATATCAGTGAAATTTCACAATTATCAATACTTCAGCAAAAACTTTTTTACTAGGTTAACTAATGTAAGAAAAAGGTCCTCAAAATACACAATACCAGCTTTTCCAGAAGATTAACTAACAGTGGTATTCAAATAAGTAGGCTAATATCCTACTGTCCTAATATCCTCTCAACTTTGTACGTTAACTTCAGACATAACCCACCGTGTTAACGTGAATACTCTCGAAAAAGGCATTTTTGTGTGTACGAGTTTAGGTGCATATCCAAAGCTCGTTTTTCCGCTTTTAATAAATTAATTACTGCTGAATTACTGCAGCAATGCGGCGTGGCATGGAGTCGATCAGTCTGTGGCACTGCTCAGGTGTTATGAGAGCCCAGGTTGCTCTGATAGTGGCCTTCAGCTCTTCTGCATTGTTGGTTCTGGCATATCTCATCTTCCTCTTCTCAATACCCCATATAGATTTTCTATGGGGTTAAGGTCAGGTGAGTTTGCTGGCCAATTAAGAACAGGTATACCATGGTCCTTAAACCAGGTACTGGTTGCTTTGAATGAATGAATGAATGAATGAATGAATGAATGAATGAATGAATGAATGAATGAATATAATATAATATACAAGTTTCACTTTTTGAATGGAATTAGTGAAATAAATCAACTTTTTGATGATATTCTAATTATATGACTAGCACCTGTAATCAAACACGTCCCACAGTTTAGCAACAGCAGACAGCATTTTACAACACTCACTTATTTGGCTGATTTGCATGTTTAGGTTGCGGCTTTTAGGGAGGAACGAAATCGAACCGCTGTGAAGGAAAGCAAGGTGCGCTGGATGGAATGTGGTAGCGGCACAATGATCGTTTTTCTTTGATTATCTTGTTTTCATAATAGTTTGGAAGCCAATATCAGAATTATAAAGTCAATTACGATTAAATCGCACAGCCCTAATTTTTTGCTGTTGTTTTTATCTCCAACAATCTCTCCAAAATGGAATGTTTTGAATTAGTTCTTGTTTATGCCATTTAAAAGTATCAGTATTAGCCCTGTAACTATTATGAGGTCTTAATATTAAAGCTACTTGTGCGAGAAAAACAAACTAACACAGATGTCCAAACTTTTATGAGATATTTTATGATTTATTCCAGGGAAACAAATTACCATGCAAAAACTCAGCATATTTCTGCCTATTTGATTTTGGACAGTAATTTGTACCCTTAAAAAGCATCTGTGAGCGGTAATCAGTGAAGGCATGCTGAGACCAACTGAGGGATTTGATTACTGCAATTTAAATATCGCTAGGGCTTTTGAGCTCTAACAGCAAGCACTGAAATTATTTTCTCTGAGAATTTTAGCTCAGAAAACAAAGTGGTTATGGCATTCTTTTCTGAGGCAGAATGTGGAGTTTCACAGTGTTTAATCCTTCTAGAGCAGCACAAATTATATGGACGTGCAAAGCCCACAGCGTTTGGCTGGCAGAGACTGACCACCACCGATCATGTTTATTTCCTATGCTGCTCTTTATTTATTCATGTATTCTCAGTGCATGACACTGAGCTAAAGGAGGTGGATTCTGGGATGTTTTAATCTAATACAAATACCTTTTGTTTTCCATATGGTTGAAATATATACCTGTTTGTTTTTATAATATATAAACACACACTAGCATTCAAAAGTTTGGTTTTAAGTTTTTAGCGCTGTCAAATCGATTAATCGCATCTAACATAAGTTTTTGTTTAAATAACATAAGTGTTTATACGTATATATTTTAGAAATATATGTGTGTGTATGTGTATGTGTATGTATATAAGTGCATATGTATGTGCATATGTATGTATGTATGTATGTATGTATGTATGTATATATATATATATATATATATATATATATATATATATATATATATATATATATATATATGTATATATATGTATATATATGTATATATATATATATATATATATATATATATATATATATATATATATATATATATATATATATATATATATATATATATATATATATATATATATATATATATATATATATATATATATATATATATATATATATATATATATATATATATATATATATATATATATATATATATATATATATATATATATATATATATATATATGTATATATATATATATATATATATATATATATATATATATATATATATATATATATATATATATATATATATATATATATATATATATATATGTGTATATATATATATATATGTATATATATATATATATATATATATATATATATATATATGTATATGTATATGTATATGTATATATATATATATATATATATATATATATATATATATATATATATATATATGTATATGTATATATATATATATATATATATATATATATATATATATATATATATATATATATATATATATATATATATATATATATATATATATATATATATATGTATATATATATATATACACATATACACATATATATATATATATATATATATATATGTATGTGTATATGTGTATATATGTATATATATATACACATACACATACACATACACACACACACTCACCTAAAGAATTAGGAACACCATACTAATACTGTGTTTGACCCCCTTTCGCCTTCAGAACTGCCTTAATTCTATGTGGCATTGATTCAACAAGGTGCTGAAAGCATTCTTTAGAAATGTTAGCCCATATTGATAGGATAGCATCTTGCAGTTGATGGAGATTTGTGGGATGCACATCCAGGGCACAAAGCTCCTGTTCCACCACATCCCAAAGATGCTCTATTGGGTTGAGATCGGGTGACTGTGGGGGCTGTTTTAGTACAGTGAACTCATTGTCATGTTCAAGAAACCAATTTGAAATTATTCAAGCTTTGTGACATGGTGCATTATCCTGCTGGAAGTAGCCATCAGAGAATGGGTGCATGGTGGTCATAAAGGGATGGACATGGTCAGAAACAATGCTCAGGTAGGCCGTGGCATTTAAACAATGCCCAATTGGCACTAAGGGGCCTAAAGTGTGCCAAGAAAACATCCCCCACACCATTACACCACCACCACCAGCCTGCACAGTGGTAACAAGGCATGATGGATCCATGTTCTCATTCTGTTTACGCCAAATTCTGACTCCACCATCTGAATGTCTCAACAGAAACCGAGACAATAAACATTATGACAGGATTATTAGGAACACCTGCTCAATTCCTCATGAATGCAATTATCTAATCAACCAATCACATGGCAGTTGCTTCAATACATTTACGGGTGTGGTCCTGGTCAAGACAATCTCCTGAACTCCAAACTGAATGTCAGAATGGGAAAGAAAGGTGATTTAAGCAATTTTGAGTGTGGCATGGTTGTTGGTGCCAGACGGGCCGGTCTGAGTATTTCACAATCTGCTCAGTTACTGGGATTTTCACACACAACCATTTCTAGGGTTTACAAAGAATGGTGTGAAAAGGGAAAAACATCCAGTATGCGGCAGTCCTGTGGGAGAAAATGCCTTGTTGATGCTAGAGGTCAGAGGAGAATGGGCCGACTGATTCAAGCTGATAGAAGAGCAACTTTGACTGAAATAACCACTCGTTACAACCGAGGTATGCAGCAAAGCATTTGTGAAGCCACAACATGCACAACCTTGAGGCAGATGGGCTACAACAGCAGAAGACCCCACCGGGTGCCACTCATCTCCACTACAAATAGGAAAAAGAGGCTAAAATTTGCACGAGCTTACCAAAATTGAACAGTTGAAGACTGGAAAAATGTTGCCTGATCTGATGAGTCTCGATTTCTGTTGAGACATTCAGATGGTGGAGTCAGAATTTGGCGTAAACAGAATGAGAAAATGGATCCATCATGCCTTGTTACCACTGTGCAGGCTGGTGGTGGTGGTGTAATGGTGTGGGGGATGTTTTATTGGCACACTTTAGGCCCCTTAGAGCCAATTGGTGAACAATGAGTTCACTGTACTAAAATGGCCCCCACAGTCACCAGATCTCAACCCAATAGAGCATCTTTGGGATGTGGTGGAACAGGAGCTTTGTGCCCTGGATGTGCATCCCACAAATCTCCATCAACTGCAAGATGCTATCCTATCAATATGGGCTAACATTTCTAAAGAATGCTTTCAGCACCTTGTTGAATCAATGCCACGTAGAATCAAGGCAGTTCTGAAGGCGAAAGGGGAGAGAGAGTCAGAGAGCGAGTCAGAGAGCGAGTCAGAGTCAGAGAGAGAGTCAGAGAGAGAGTCAGAGAGAGAGTCAGAGAGAGAGAGTCAGAGAGAGAGAGTCAGAGAGAGAGAGTCAAAGAGATTAGCAACAGCAGAGACGGCATTTTACAACACTTACATTTTACAAGGTGCGCTGGATGGAATGTGGTAGCGGCACAATGATCTTTTTCCTTGATTATCTTGTTTTCATTATCGTCTTCCAACGATTTCGGAATTAAAAGTCTATACATTACATACATATTACATAAACAAAAACTTTTATGTTTTATGTATCACAATTAATTGCAATTAAAAGTTTTGACAGCACTAGTTTTGATGGCTCTTCTGCTCACCAATTATGCATTTACTAGATCAAAATAAATGTAGACTTCTTAATTCAATACTTGTTTTTTTTGTTTTTTACTGTTTTTGTACATTTGTACAATAAACATAATACAAAAAGAACAAAACAAACATTAAACTATTTTTTTTTTTTTAAATGTTTATCTCATCCATTGCTTCAGCATAAATGACCCTGCTCATGTGGTCTGGGTTTAACAACAATCAATACAAGAGCAATTGATGTGCACCATTACAGGATTTCTCTAGTTTCTGTCGCCAAACCTCCATCTTTCCTTTGCCTTTCACTCCTATACTTGTTTCCCTGACCCATATGTGTGTGTGCGTGTCTCATTAGTGAAATGGTTGTGTTCAATAAAGCACAGAACGGGTTCCTCCGCTGCTTTCTCTCTCTTCCCTCAGGCACTGTGCTGCACTCTCTTTCCCTCCTGCCTTCTAATAACATGTCATCCCTCCTTCACTGCGCTGATGGCACAGTGAAGCTGATGAGGAGAGATTTGAGGGCCTGTATTTCTTTAACCTTCTTCATCTCTGCTCTCCTCTCCTGTTCTCCACCTGCCATTTCACTCAGAAAGGACACGAGCAGCCTAAACGTGGATGCTCTCTGTGCACGTGTATGTGTGTGAGCAATGTGTATGTTTTCTACTAGTCCTCCATTTCCAGCACTAACCCAGAAACCTTTGCAGCAGACAGCAGCTCAACTAAAAGAATTTCTCCATCGCTCCAGTGACAGCATTGCTATGGCAATCGTTAGCCCTCTGGAGGTGGAGACGCTGATGTGAAATGCTGGGCTAGTGGCTTGAGAAGACGGGATCAGACAGGGCAGTTGCATGGGACAGTAATCACACACACACACACACGCACACACACACACACACACACACACACTCACACTCACTCTATCCCGTAACCCTAAACCCTTCAAAAGAAAACTTTCTGCAGTTTTACATTTTCAAGAAACATAATTCTCTATTTCTATTATTTATAAGCTGCTTTCCTCATGGGGACCAAAATATGTCCCCACAAGGTCAAAGATTTCTGGTATTGCCATCCATGTGGAGCCATTTTGTCCCTGCAACGTAGGGAAGAACTGAACCACACACACGCACTTCTTATGCTACACATAATATGAATAATGATAATATAGATGGCCAAACACTTTTTAACCAATATCAAGTGTCAATATTGATATGAATGCAGAAGCATCTATTAAACAGAAAGTTGTTTTTTTATAAAAATGGGTTAATAATCCCTTATAATCAACATTTAAAAGTCACTGTTAACATTGATTATGCTAATAACCCTGTTTTAATTTCATCAACAACAATTTTACAAATAAAAATCAACAATTATTGCTCATCCTACACATTTAACATTTTCAGCCATAAGAGTCAACTAGAGCTATAATAGACTCACAATACTTGTTTCTGATTAAGAATTTTGACATTCTGAATAGTCAATTTCATATTTATATTACAGTCATTTAGAAATTATATTAAGAATATTTTTGACCCTTTCATGCATGAATTATGGAAAACATCTAGATTTTTTAAAGATTATTTTTATTACTTTAATATGATGCTAAAATTGAAATCAATTTTCATTTTTACAAAATTCAGTTTTATTTAAAAATGATTTAACTGTCCACGTATGTGGACACCATGCAACAAAGGCGTAACATGGGACAAAAAGCCACAAATGACAATATGGAATATTGTGTTTTTATTGTCATGTTATGCTATGTATATGAGCTCGGTTATTAAAAACATTAATATTACAATATAACAACGATAAAACACATATTGTAGGAACTATAACGATAGTTACATATATGTGGAAACATAGTAGCATTATGGACTGGGCTTTGCTGGCACATACTCCTCATCACTGTTGTCCCTGTCACTTCCACTGTCCTCTGGGATATTCCCTATTATTCTGTACTGAGTGCTTGACCTGTGCTGTCCCTGTTCGGAAGGCAAAATGCAAATTTGTCTCGGTATGTATGTGTAAAGTTGCCATTTATTGCCGTAATCTGTAATTTTGAATGGTTATTTATGTTGATATATTTGTTAAATGTCTGTTTTATTACAATATAAGACAATTCAAAACATATTTGCCAAAATAGAACAGATATTCTAGCAGGTTACAGAAATCAGACTTTATGCAATCTGACTCCACTTTTGCATGACATCCACATACGTGGACAGTTATTTTTCGGTGTATAAAAATACATTTTACTCAACATTTTAGTTTATAAAATACTAACATATTCATCATACTTTACTGCATATACAATTTTTTTTTTTTTTTTTTTTTTTTTTTTTTTTTTTAGCTCAACTGACCTCCTTGTATAAAGGTTTTTCACAGATATGCCTGGGGCATTTGGCACATGGCTATCACTGTCTGCCATCTTGAATTAATGATGTCATCAAGCAATGAATATTTGGAATACAAGACAGCAGCCACTGTTACAATATTGCTGTCAATCTACTGACACTGCCCTCAAGTGGTTTGGAGAAAATTACCAAGATAAATGACCCTAAATGGAGTTAAATTAACTGTCCGCAAATGTGGACACCATGCATGAAAGGGTTAAGGTTGATTTTTTTATATTTAGATTCTACATTCATGAAGTTCATTAAATTATATTATTAAATATTTTGTATGTGTATGTGAATTATGTATATTAGACATATTGCATGTTTTACATTATTTTTCAAAATGCCTATTGAAAAAGCAGTGGGTTGTTCTAAACAATCTGAAGCATGAAAACATGTTCATTTTAATGCTTGTAAATAAGTTTGTTTTTTGTTTTTGACATGAGAAAAACTGTTACACTCAAATTAGTGGTAATTATAATGGCATTCCCTAAAGATATGGCGAAGTTATTAAAAACAGCTTACTGCCATTACAATGTGCATCATAAAATCATTAGTATTAAACACAGAGAATGTTATCTGTATAACAGTATATCAGCATGCAATCAATGTCAAAAGAACTGATACATCAAGATCAATCACTAGTATGGTGCATGAGAAAAAAACCCGAAGAATATTGTGCATCTATCACAGCATACCCTGCACATCTTTTGTGTACCAACACAACATGCCATGGACACAACAACATACATTTGATTTCACACATTCCTGGGCCACTGCAACAAGCTTTCAAATGGAAGAATACACTCGTATAGCTACATTTTTGCACTTCATTCACAGGAACACAAACAAGTGAACCTCTCCGGTTTAGCCTTCACATTTTTGCTTGTACTATTAAGGCATTATTGCTTTGTGCCATGGTACAGTGATGAAGGGCCAGGTTGATGGATAACTGTAGAAAAGTACAGTGAGGCACAGAGGATTCAATAACCTCAATTCTTCATCACACATTGACATCCCATCTTCACACCATCTGGATTTTTACTGAAATCAGCTTCTCCTTTACCAATAACACTCCTTAAATCCCTTTTTAAAACCTTTCCACAATTCTATGCCTTTACTAGCTAAATCCTTCATTGAAAGCAATCTCTTTTTGTTTTGTGCTGTAATGGATTAGAATGACTGTCTTTCTTTTCTTGTGAACCAATAAAGCAAATTATGATCATTATGATGTGCATATTATATGCAATTAATCTCAGGTCTTCCCTTAACGATCATTATCTTCCCATCTCTATTCTAGACTTATTCATATGCAGTCACTTCTCAGTATTGTATTACCAATTATTACCTTGGAAAATGTAGAAATAAAATAGTTTACATCTCCATAGATTCTATGGAACAACTATTCCTACGTCTTATCTTCAAATCATAACCTAAAGCACAGCACACATCATAAAACACCAACCCAGACCTTTGGGTTTCTATGGCGACGGTGATGATGGTGGAGTGCTGCTGTATTTTTGCATTGTTGCGTGAGACGAGGAAAGTAAAGAAACTGTGGGGAGCTGTGTTTACAGGGCACTGATGAGGTCTGAATGTGACAGGCCATTACAGCATCCATAGCACAGGAAGTATTAGGAGAGGACAGGAGAAAAAAGACAGAGTAGAATCAGATTTACAGACACTGAGTCTCGTTTACTGTATCTGTATGCAAATTCTGTTCACTAGTTTCATGCAAAAAATAAGGATTCAACAATATGTTTAGACTTAAAGTGGAATCTGTTGGACTTTGAAACTGAGAATACTTTTCCGCCATCACACACTGTAGCAAATGTCGAAGTAAATATACATTTACATAATACACATTAACACAATGTCAAAAAACATTTTCAGCATTTACATTTTCAGCCACACACACACACAACACACACACTGAACAAAATTATAAACGCAACACTTTTGTTTTTGCCCCCATTTTTCATGAGCTGAACTCAAAGATCTAAGACTTTTTTCTATGTACACAAAAGGCCTATTTCATTACAAATCTGTCTAAATCTGTGTTAGTGAGCACTTCTCCTTTGCCGAGATAATCCATCCACCTCACAGGTTTGGCATATCAAGGCGCTGATTAGACAGTGTTGGAAACTCAGAAGCGAAGACCAGCAGAACTTGGATATATCTTTCAAGCAGACGTTACTCTTTATTGAGAACACGTGCTGTCGGTAGCTGCAGTCATCAAGTCTAATTCAAAACAGTAAACACTATAATTTATCCACATTTCAGGGGGAGGGATTAAACAGCAAATGAGGTGGAGACAATCTAAACAAAAGAATGCAAATGTTGTATATGTAAAGAGACCTGCCCCAGACTCCCAATCCCAATCCAAATAGTTTAACGATTACAGGGGCTCAGAGAGCCATTAAAGACAAAAGGTGAGAATCTCAGTAATCTGGCTCATTTGATTTATAATAAAGAGAACAGGAACTGGCCTGGAAACTCTGCATAACAGAATAATTTATCTGATGTCATCATCTTTACCTTAAATGCTAAATACAATGTATTCTTAAATTTGTAATCCCACAGTCCCCCCTTTGAGAGTTCTAATAACTCACACAATACAAATTTAAACCTTCATAAATCCATTCTGTAGCTTATGTTTGTTAGCATAAGCCCCATCTTCTATTCATGCAACTTGAAAAAGTTACAGGCACATATTCCTTGCTCTGTGTTGATTGTCTGTAGTGACGAATGGAATGCTGACACAGAAACAAACATGCCACTAGGGTCCGTGTAGTTCTTACGAGTAATAATGTGGTTGGAACAGTCCTTTCCTCGTGGGTCATTTGTTGACCTAACAGGTTTCTGAACCATGAAGAATTATCTTCAGTCATCTGGTGTAATTTTGCTGAACCATCAAGAATGTATTGTTGGATTTTGTTCAAGAGTTCTTGACCACCATGTTTGTGCACAAGTGAGTCCATCTTTGTTTGTGGTAGGAGCTGAATTGTGTAGACGTGGAGAGCTTGGGGTGGTGTGTACTTTGTGATGTCCATATCCATGATCTTGATCATGTTGATAGATGACTGAAGTTCCCGTATCTGATTCTCTGCGGTGTTTTTTTTTTTTTTTTTTTTTGTGACAGTTGGCTCTGTAGTGGGTCTAGTTGTCCTCTAGAGGTTGTGGCTTCATACACAGGTGAGGAAGTCGGTGCGTATAGGTCTGGGGAAGGCCATCAAGTGGTTTCTGCACAGAGTAAGAAAGAAAACAAAACAGAGCAGTATTCGTTCTAAAAGACTGCAAACTTTAGCTGTCCCCTCTGTTCAATCCGAGTCTGCTATTGTTGTTCCTTCTTTCCCTAATTCTTAATTCCTGCGACAGTTAAAGAACAATGAGGTAAGGATGGACTACTGGGTAGGGGAAGGCCTATGAGGGAATCTTCACCACAGGATTGGCCCCCGATGCCTGTTGCATTCAGTTCTTTCCTGGGCTCCTCACTGCTCTGTGTGTCCTATCCTATCCCTGTAGGTGGTGGAACAACTTTACAGTGTGACACATGAGTCCAAGTTTTCCTTCCCTGACACAACACTGCAGCTGCTGTAATAAACATTACTTGATGTGGTCCGTGCCACTGTTTTTGAATGACTTTATCATCACCCACTGACCTGGGATGATTGTGTGTCCACCTTCTGGTGGTGTCTGCCAACACGACTCAACTCTCTCTCTGGCACTCTCTACTGCCTTTGTGAGGTTTTCACAGTAAGTGATCAGGGCATCTGAGGCAATGTGTACATCAGTATTTCTAAGATCAATCACACCAGGTATCTGCATTGGGCGTCCTGTAATAATCTCATGAGGGCTCAGTCCTACTGATCTGTTTGGTGACGCTCTCAGACTACACAGTACCGCTGGCAAATTGTGTATTTGTTGAGCCAAATATGGAAGCAGTGATTCTGGGGCAACATACTTTCCCCCTTTGGTCCAGCAGCCAGATGAATCCACTGTGGCTCCTTTGTCTAACCATGTCCATGCTTCATATAGAAGAACATCTTTGTACACCTCAATGATTGATTCAGGAGGCAGAATTGTCTTCTGTGCTGTACTACCTGAACACACTTGTACAGTCGCATAGGAGCAAACTTGTTTAGCAGCTACATCAGCAAGAGCATTACCTTTAGCTTCCATAGTATTAGTTGTGAGATGTGCTTTCACTTTGATCACCGCTAATTTCTTTGGAAGTTTCATGGCAAACATTAGATCTTTTACTAATCCAGCATGAGCTGAACTATCAACAAACAACTCCAATTCTGCATACTCGATGGGAGTTTCTGCTATTTCACTCATAGCTGCGTAAGCGTAATACAATCGTGAGTCATTTCTCCTTAATCCTCTAACACAACTTTGGTCATTGCAGACATCATACATGAGGATGGGTTCATGAATGGCGCATGCTGTAAAACAATGTTCAGGGCTGTGAGGGTTGTTAACCAATTTCCCCATTGAGAAGAGGTGACAGAGGTGACTTTTGCTTGATTCATTAGTGCAGACACTGCATGAGGGTATCTTACGTTTACAGTCTGTCCTAACACCATTCCTGATGAAGCCTGAAGGGCTAAATTAACTGCCTGCACTGCTCTAAGACAAGGGCCCATCCCTTGAGCGACTATGTCAAGTTTACCAGAATAGTAATGAATTGGGCGTAAACTGCCCCCATGATCTTGCATTACAGTGAATCACATTAGAAGTGTTCATGGACATAAAGCACAAAGGGCCTCTCAGATTGTACAATTCCTAATGCTGGTGCTTGACATAGTGCTCTCTTCAAATCATTGAATGCTTTGAGCTGAATTTCTTCCATACAAACAGTATCAGAATCTTTAACTTGGCCTTTCAACAAGTCATAGAGAGGCTGTGCAATGGAGGCATATTCTTCAATACAAGGTCTACAGTAACCTGCTGTTCCTAAAAATGATCGGAGTGTTTTAATTGTATTAGGCGGCGGTATAGCTTTGACAGAAATGGCTCAATCCTCCATGGACGGCGTTTCATACAAAACTGAATCTTCACCTCTTACACCAGTTAAACAAAGTTTAGTTTTCTTGTACGGAATGTTTAAACCTTCAGCCAATTTTGTAGGAATTATGATAATTTCTGCACCTGTATCAAGCAAAAAGTCAATCTCTTTCTCTTGTATGCTACCTTTCACATAAATTCTGTTGTCATTGTTATGGATTACAGGGGAAAGGTAGCTACTCACAGCCCCAACAATTTGTTTTTTTCCTGTTCTTTTTGTGCTCTTAGAAGAGCCTGAGTGAGCTGTCCTAAAGTTTCAGTGTACCCTGGCGGAACTACTTCAGGATTGTAGGTGGGCTGAGAAGGAACAGAGTTATGTTTAGGTATGTTTATTTTACTATCTCACAACTTCTTCCTACATTCACAGTAGTTGCATCATCATCATCATCAACTATTCCACTGTAAGTTACAGCTGACTGACAACATCTTTCTGTGAATTCACTCAGTTTCTTCTTTCCTTTGCACACAGTTAGTGATTCTGGACCAGTCTACTTTGGGTCCCATGATATTCTTTAGAATTTTCAAAACACCTTCTCTCAAATCGCCTTTAATGACATGTTGTAGTTCAGAAGTAACAGCCGACTCAAAACTGTTGAATTCAGATTCAGATAGAATTTGTGACATCAGCTGTGACTTCTGTTAACGACATGTCGTAGAGACGCATTTTGCTTATCAATGCCCTTCTAAATTCAGAAAAATATGCGTGTGTGCTGAGGGTAAGCTCTGGGATAATCTTTCTATATCTTTAGGTCCTAGCGATTTGGCAACAGTTTGTACTTGAACAAAAGAGTTAGGAGGAACACTTTCAATTCCCTGAATTCCCTGAGATCTTCTCCTAGCGCCACATACCTTCACTGAATATACAGGCACATCAGTTACTGATTGGATAGTTGGATCTGTTTCAAACAAAGCTTGTAAGTCAGGATAAGTGTTATCAGGCTGACTAACTTCATTCACATCAGTTTTCTCTGCAGCTTTGTTGCGGTTCAATTTCTTAGTCAAAGATGCTGCTCTATCACAGAGCTCTTTGTTCTGTTTCTCTAGCTCTGAGATACGCTGAGACTGTTGTCTAGCTAGCGCTAAACCAAATTCTCTGTGGCAGCAGATAATGGCTTTCACATTTTTACATTCTTATAGATGCACCCAACACTTTCTTGCATTACTCAGTAGACCATACTTTATCTGGATCAATACCAAATTTCTTTGTCAAATCCAATCTGACTGACTCAGTCACTATTGAGTCCATGTGCTCTCCTAACAATGATTTGAATTCACTATCTGACCACAAAGGAGTCACAAAACCACCTTTTTCAGTTGTGGGGATCAGTCTAGCATTCTTTCTAAAAAAAATTCTATTGTGAGTTTCTTTGTTACCACACAATCAAAACACTAAAATGTATCTGATCAACAGCAAAAAACAGAGGACAACACTAATATTAGCATGTGATGCTAATCTTCCCTGCTGAAACAGAGGCTTAAACAATACTTCCCTGCCAAAAACAGAGGCAAAACAACTATTAGCTTGTGACTAATCTTCCATGCCTGAAAACAGAGGGTAACTTTCATCTCTAAAACACAATTTTTTTTTAGAGGATAACTTAGTTAACCAAACCCTACAGCTGTCTTATAACTCCTCTCTGGTGGCGCAAAGGGAAACAAATTTGTACTGGTCTTTAAGGTTCTTTTGGATAGACACTCATCAAACTTTGGTTGTACAGAAAAATTCAGTCTGGAACGTTGTCAGAGCTTTGAGATTGAAGTTTCAATCTGGATTCAGGTGAGGCGGTCTATCCGGGTCACGGCACCAAAACTGTTGGAAACTCAGAAGTAGGAGACCAGGAGAACCAGGAGAACTTGGATATATCTTTCAAGCAGACGTTACTCTTTACTGAGAACACGTGCTGTTGGTAGCTGCAGTAATCAAGTCTAATTCAAAACAGTAATTTATCCACATTTCAATCTAAACAAAAGAATGCAAAATGTTGTATATGTAAAGAGACCTGCCCCAGACTCCCAATCCCAATCCAAATAGTTTAACGATTACAGGGGCTCCGAGAGCCATTAAAGACAAAAGGTGAGAATCTCAGTAATCTGGCTCATTTGATTTATAATAAAGAGAACAGGAACTGGCCTGGAAACTCTGCATAACAGAATAATTCATCTGATGTCATCATCTTTACCTTAAATGCTAAATACAATGTATTCTTAAATTTGTAATCCCACAACAAGATTATTGCACAGGCGTGCTTTAGGCTGGCCACAATAAAAGGCCACTCTGAAATGGCAAGGGCCAGTGGTGAGTGATAATAAGCGTCACCTGCACGCCGCACCAGTCTCGTGTCTTGGGAGCTTGGACGTATCAAAGGACAAGCGACGACAGTGAAGGACAAGAGAGGACCAAGCCTGGATTTTATGTTATGTGTTGTTTATGTTTTATTATGTGTGTGCGCGGCAGTCATCCATGAGGGGCTGCCTGTGTTTTTACTTTCAGTTTGTTTATTTTGGATTAAAGTCTTGTTGAAAGGTCACCGGTTCCCGCCTCCTTCTTCCCTGAACAAAGAACCCTGTTACACATACATAATATAATATAATATAATATAATATATATATATATATATATATATATATATATATATATATATATATATATATATATATATATATATATATATATATATATATATATATATATATATATACACATACACACACACACACACACACACACACAGGATGTGCTGTGCACACATACACGAGAGAGAAAGAACCATCACTCAATGTCCCTAGAGTATAGCTTGCGTGCCAGTGATTGCGTGTGAAGCTGGATGTGAGCTGTCGATTTGATGCAGAGGAAAAAATGATTCGATACCTGAAAGAGGTCAGATAACAGATAAAATGTTCACAGATGCACAAACTGACCAAAGAGCAAAAGCATGTTCCTATAATGCATATCCCATATGCACATTTACACCTGCATACACAATAAATAACTAAAGGGGCACTCCTGATAAAATAGGCTTTTCTCTACTTTTTCACAAGAATGAATTTCTTCTTAATTATTAATAAACCTGCCTGCCTAACATGAAAACAAAACAAAAAAACAATCTGAATGTAGAGCCAACAATTTGTTGTGAAGATAGATAGATAGATAGATAGATAGATAGATAGATAGATAGATAGATAGATAGATAGATAGATAGATAGATAGATAGATAGATAGATAGATAGATAGATAGATAGATAGATAGATAGACAGATAGACAGACAGATAGACAGACAGACAGACAGACAGACAGACAGACCTTTCATTTATTAAACTGATAACGGACTCAGCTGAATTTTCAAGTGTCACTTCTCCAGCAAATGAAATCATGGAATTACGAATTGATGAGGTGACATAGACATGACCTTTAACATAATTCGATCAACTGTAACAAAATGCTAACTTTGCAAAGAAATATGAGGAAAAATGTCTTCTCAATTATACTTTGTTCCTTTATGGCAGTGTGGGGAATAAAGGAGAAATAAACTCTCATCAATCCATCTTTCCTCAATTGACGATGGCCTTCAAACCGTCCTTTGGGATTTAGAGGGGCGTTAAGGGAGGAGAGGTGCTCTGTGTGGTGGAGACTGAAGTTGTCGAGCTTGTCAAATGAATAACTGCCCTCAAATTTCAAAGGACCCATAGGTTCAGCGATCAATGCGATTAATGCCGGGTGAATGCATGTGTGATGCGTGCGCCTGTTTTCTCTCCTGGGAAACATGGAGGGAATACTGAACTAGAGGCGTGTGATGCTGAATTCGATATGAATATGTAAGACACGTACCTCACCCATCAAACACCACCCAGATGTGGAGGAAAAAGAAAGACAGGAGCTTTCTTTTTTATCTGTTCCAGCTCTTTCACTCCCTCTCTTCTCTCAGACTCTATAAATAAGTAAGGTTCCGTTTCCAAGGTAACATGTCCCCTGAGACTTGGTCCCTTCTACTATTAGGGGGGAAAGGTGCACGATGAACCAACAATATCACACAACAGGTCTCACAGTCCTTGCAACTTCCACACACGTTATCTATGGCACAAACGTTTACAATCAAGCATAAGTTAGCCATAAATCTATCTATATGCCCCGTGTTTCCCATCATTCCCTCCTGCTGTGTTTTTGTTGCCACCAAAGCATCGTTCCCCATCAGCAGCCCCTAGTAAATCACAGCATATGGGGATGGCTTTGTGCTGAGATGCATGAATAAGTGCTCATAAACTGGGTGGGAAATTTACAAGTACACTGCTACAGCATGTCAGGAGCAAATGAGAGCAGATACCAAGAGATTTGAATAGCTGCTTCTGCAGTTAAAATGTTCATTGCAGTTCATATCTAACTGCTGACTTTGCTCAATTCAGCATTGTAAAGTAAAGCAAGGAAGTTTGATATAATTTAGGCATTAACATATATCCTAGCTGTATTTAACTAACTATAGGCCTCTCACCCGTAGTTGTTGTGAACGGCTCCCTCTTGTGGTGGTTTTGGTGTTTGGATGACGAGCAGTGTCTCTGGCCTACAACAAATGTCATTTGGAAATGGACAACCAGGAACAATCCGTCCATGCGTTTGACTTCATTGGCGAGTTAACAAAGCCATTTTTCTTGTCCGAGCCCCAGTAAAACACCGGTGTAGTCCAGTCAAAACGAGGGATATTTTCGACTAGCGACCGTGTCTTGTTCGCAGCGTGATCCGTCGGTTGTTTTGAATCAGAACCACTGATTGATTTAGCGAATGAATCACTCTTTCGTTTATTTCAGTGCATCGGGCAAAACGGTGTGGTTCGGTTCGCGATTCATTCTGAATCCTTCGGACAGCTCACGAGTCGTTGGAGCGGTTTTGTAAAGGATAAAAACATGAGTGCTTGATGACATTAATATTCACCTTCTATATTTGAAACCAAACCTAGAAACCCATCCGATCGTTTGCCAGTCGTAAAGAAGGTTTTATGTTCAACACCTTTGAATGACGACTGCAGAAAAGCACAATTTCCAGTCAAAACAGTAAAAGAAAGCTAGGCCTACCGTTTTAGAATGTTATTGTAGCCCATCTTTAATACAGTAACCTTAATAATTTTATCATGGGTAGCAGCTACACTTTTATGAAAGGTGGCTTAATTTTGAGAGCTAGTGTTATAATTTTATATAATTTATTTATTGGTTATATTTTTGTAACGACAATTACCATAGTCGTGAATAGATTTAGTGCATCTTGAAGAACACTGTTTTAAATGTAATTAGAGCTAAAGATGCTGAATATTTCTTCCATTGCTGTCAAATTTTAAATAGGTAATTTGCTTTGATATTAAAGGCACAATATGTAATTTTCACCGCTAGAGGTCGCTTATTCAAAACAAAGGCGTAGCTTGATGATGCCTTGATTTCATGGAATCATGCAAGTTGTTGTCTTCGCCTTTACAGCCAGTGTAAAAGAATCCGACAGGACTCTGGCAGAAATCATATATTTATGGATGAGCTAAAGATTTATTAATGTTGGAGCGGAAACAAGGAGCTTTTATTATGCCACAGACTACCGCTTCCACTTCTTCCATGGGGTAATGTTTTATCATAATAGATACATTTGAATGTATTGACAGTTATGTTGTAATGCTACTCTGTGCGTTCGCTCAGCAGCTACTTGTTTCACGCTGTAGTAAGCTAGATCGATATTAGGCATGGTACAACATGGTACTCGCGGTATATCAAGAAAACGAGATTTAAACAATAAGATTAACTGTGTTGAGCTATATAACAATGATTCGTTTCTGTTGATGAATGTATCCAAACAGTTGCCCACCTGTCCAATAAAACACATAATATATTAATGCATCTTTGAGCATTTCCAAAATAAAACCGGAAAACATGGGTATGATTGATAGGCGACGCATGGACACGGTTTGTGTCCTGGTTAAAATGGCTTATTTCTTTGGATTTAAACATTTTTGAAAACATTTGGGATAATGTAAGTACACAAGTCAACAAAATATATAACATTGTTCTAGTGGTTTTTGAATATTTGAAATATTTGGAGATTTTGGTATTTTCCCATTCCGGTGAATGGGGCTATGTATTTATGTAGAAAATAGACGGCAGAAGGCATTAAGGTGGCGGCTGAGTGAACTGACTTTTCCTGAACTCAGTAAGCTTATTGAGGCTAAACACTTGCCAGCACTGTCGATTAATATGTGCTTCAGTCAAACAGACTATGTTAAAGTGTTAATGGAGCACACTAGGGAGTATGAGAATACAGCATTAACCTTCTGATTACACACACCAAGTCTAGTGGGAAGAGTATCTAGCATAAAATCCCTCCTTGTCTCTCCTCTTTTCGATAATGCTAATTAACATCTTTTAAGCTGAGAAGATCCCAGGAAACATCAAAGCGTACGATTAAATTATCACAATTAGTCCACTGGAAGTCATTATCCAGCGATCATCCCAAATATCAGTCATGGGGATTGGGAAATGGAGGGAGGAGAGATGGGTGGAGAGCCGTTAGTGTCGAACAATGCAGTAGAGACAAAAAAATAGAGATGGAGATAAAGGGGAAATTGGATGCTCATAATCTGATATTTCACAAAAGCTCATTTGTGAACGTGTAATGATGGTTCTTCACCTCAGCTAATGCCTGAGTGGCATGGTTTCTGAGCAATACGTGAGATGAATCCACTGACAGTGGTTTCTGTTCTCACCCTGGTCGCTGGGAGTATTCTAGAGGACAACGTTTGATCTTTAGCACCACATTTGTCAAGGAATCTATTTCCTTTCACTTCCTCTATACTGGATTTCAATCCTGTGCTGTTTCCCAAACCTAATGCCATTCAGCAATGGTTCGCTAAGATCAGTTTAGGCTCGCAATGTTATTTACAACGGTTGCTCATTTGTCATGATGTAACGGAAGTAGTGGCAGATCTTTTTTCCGTATTGTGGGGTTTTATCCCCGGTTTCATAGACAAGGTTATTGAGCTGTTTTAACTGAAGCAACTTGCACTGGCATATCTTAAAATATCTCAGTGCCATTGTTTTGTCTCAAGATGCACATCAGTAATTTTTTTTTCTAAGGCACGTTTATAAAAAACACTTAAAAACCCTAATTGACCGAAGGCCTAATCTAAGCCCTGTCTGTGAAACCAGGCTTTAATGTTTGGAGAAGTCTGGCATGTACGTCACCAGAGAGTCTTTCGTTTTACCAGATCAAGTCAGTACATTTTTATGAAGAATTACATGGTCAACAAAACTGTAAAAAAAAATTAAATGCACTTGGATGATGCATTTCAAAAATAGCTAGGGTGAACTTTTTCATTTCATTTTCAACTTTGAAAGGAATATCTGAAATTCACTTTAGCGTTACACCCTTTAGTTTAACAGTATAAACTGGATGAAGTGATTAATCTTGAGCAATCATGCTAATTATACAACCTAGTGTTCATTTGAATTCACCTGTGTTCAATTGCTTGATGCTGTCGTTAATTTCAGTTTGAGAGTTTGTGAGCTCTTATATATCTGAAATAGAAACACATCAATCTTGCTGTCTGTGGAGTTTTGTGGTGAATTTGTAAGAATGTAATATGAAAGATTGTCAAAGCCTTGACCTGCCTTGCCTAAAAAGAAAGTACTATATTGGGTGCAAACCAAATATAGTTCAACCTCCATGTAACAATGCAGTGACAGCATGTATTCATTTGAACTGAGGCACTGGAAACTATCAACCTGAATGTTGCCAAATACAGGTAAATCCTTTTTGAAGAGCTTGTTTGTCAACCAGAGCTCTGCAGGATAAAGCCTGGAAGGGTAAGTATTAGTATTCTGAAGTTCTGTTGAGAATAACCTTAAATTTAGGTATTGGCTGTTTACTTAATCTATCGGCACCAGTTGTTTGTGAGTACTATAAGTGAATATGTAACGGTCTTAACCATACCATTTGATGAACATCAGGCTGTTGCCACATCATTAGACCCTTCCATCAAATCGTAAGGTTATGTAGGTTTTCACCTTGCTTTTCATTTGAATGAAGTACTTTTTCTCTTAATATATATGGATCGCTAGGACTGTTGTCATGCTGGACTGTTCCATTTGCTGGGAGCAAAAATTGGGATTTCTTACTGCATGTTTTCTTACCTCATAGAATGCCACATTCTTCTCCCTCCACACTGATCGCAGTTAAATGGCCATCCTTCAGAGTGAGTTGCTGTCGTTATTCATTTAAGCTTTTTTTCCCCCCCTCCAGGCTCTTTGCTTGTATCCATGGTGTGGGCTGCTGCCCGGTCCTAGAAAAGCGGATGGATGTTAGGTCTACGTGCAAACTGAAATATTATTCTCCTAATGACGTTTATCCTGCACTTCATTTGGTTCTTTACTACCAGTTTCATGGTGGAATGCCACAAATGGCAGTTAACACCCTATTTTATAATAACCCTAAGTCTTACATCTTCCAAACTGCTGGTACTATAGGACAGTGGTCTCAAACTCAATTCCTGGAGGGTCACCGCTCTTCACAGTTTAGCTCCAACTCACACCTGCTTGGAAGTTTTTAGTAATCCTGAAGACCTTGATTCGTTTGGGGTTGGTGCAAAACTGTGGCCCTTCAGGAATTGAGTTTGAGACCACTGTCTTATAGGGTCTCTGGAATGCTAGAGCTTATCCCAGCATCTCAGGCCATAGGTTATAGTCACTTAATGATTATTCAAAATGGGTTTGTGTTAATGCCCCTGTGTAATGCACCCCAATCACATGGATCTGGATCAATCATGGCTCTTTAACTCTAACTTTATAAAATTGTATATATATTATAGGCGTCAAGAAATCCACTTAAATCTTGTTCAGGGGTTTTCTCCCCTCAATTTCTCAACGCTGCAATTTAATATTGACGTAGGACATCTGACACAGAGGATATTTTAAGAAGATTCTTGCATACTAGAACTTTTTTTTAATTTATGCAGAAGCTGTTTGGGTGCCTGCATCTTCAGCATGTCTAAAGGGGATTGGACAATCAAACAAAAAAAGTTAATGTCTGGGCCTATAAATGTCTGATAAGAGCTCAAACACTTTGTAATGTAGCACTAAATGTTAATGTCTTAATCTATAAGGCAGCCACTGTGTATCAATGTCAGCATCAGCTCCACAGCACCACCTTATGATTAACTATGGAAACATCAGTGCTACAGCAACCATGCAGAACATCTGAATATTGCTACATTGTAAAATAAAGGCACCACAAAATCAATTGTAATAGATCTCTTTATTATAGTGCATTTATCAGATGTTACAAGATGGGTTTAAAAAAAAAGCTAAACAAAAAAACATTTCAGTTGAAGGAAAAAACATCTGCACATGTTCCTTCCTATTATTTTACAGATTTTATTTGAAATTAAAGCTTCACATCTGAACATAGGATAGCTAAATGAAATCTGAAAGCTAAATACATTTTCATACTCAAGTTCATACACTTTAATTACTTGTCATAGATGATGCTTATTCAAATAAATCTATCTACTACAGTAGATCTGTATCATAAAGGCCAAGAAAAACATTAGAGTTATGAAACATGAATTTTGATGACAGACAAAGGGGAAAAAAATTAATCAAATGCATTCATGTTGCCATCAAGTTTCACACAAGGTGAAACGTCAGCTATTCTCTTGTGAGAGGTAAGCACAGGGTTCGGACCACTGGGATCTTTACAGCCAAATGTTCAATGCTGCATTCAACATTACAGTTGCCTTTGGAATATGAAGGAAAGCAAAGCGTTTGTCAGTTTTGGATTATTAGAAGATAGATGCATGTACACGTTCTCAAAGCGAACATCTCTCTGCTGGTGCTTGTTTCTATCAGTGACGTGTTTCAAAATGGACCAGTGCATCAGGTAGAGCAGCCATCAACAGATGAAGAGAAATTAAGAAAGAATGAATGGTGACTTATGGAAGAGGGGGGATTATAGCTGGCTGGAGGAGTTTGCATTTCAACCTGCAGCTGTTATGGATTTCTCTCATACATGGAGACAACCACTGGAGCTTGTTGGCGACTCTGGATCAGCTGCAGATTCGCCTGGATGTTCATCTATATATCAGGGATCTTATTTTCAGATTCCAATAGGGAAACTGAATGTACCCCAAAAAGCCCTTAGTGGCCTCACCTAAACACTCATGCGATTCTGACTGTACATATGATTCAGGACACCTTGAAAGAGACCGTAATAACAAGAAAATAATTATCACAACAATAAAAATAAAGAAAAAGAGCTAAAAGAAGAATCACTGGAGTGGGAGCAGCTCGCAAAAGGCCTTGCTGCTCCAGCAGAAGGCGCTCACTCCCTCCATACTCCCACAAACACTCGTCACTTCTGCAGTCGCCTCTTACATGCCAATCAAAACACATGTAAGGCTGTTAGTTAGTGCCTGGGATCTGACCGAATGATCATATTACAGAAAGATCCAAGAAAGCAGACACACAGGGTCACATGATTTCTTCCCCACAGGCAATAGTTTAAGACGTTTCACAAGCCGACTTTGTGTAAACAAAAGGTTTCACAGGCTTGTGCTTGAATGCGCTTGACTGAGGACAGCAGTAGGGAAAGCTAGCTGGTGTTCACATGGAAAGCGTCAGAAAAAATGCCTGATAGCATTAGCACGATTTTCAAATAACGCGAAGAAGAATGGATGAAAAACAAATGTCACTTTATTGTCTGATTTTTTTTCCTTCTTTTTTCCCAACCTGATGCAGGTTACAATGAGTTTTATCAAATGTGGGGTCAAAGGATGGCAACTCACACCTTGTAACATTTTAGTCATGCGTGATTGCTTTAAACATTGGGAAAGGGAAAAATCAGGCCTATAGTCTGGTTTCAGTGTATTAAGTAACAGAAATATTTAACATCCTGGGTCATTCTTTGCGTGCAGAAAACCACGGGGAGAGGAGGGAGAAGAGAGAGAAAGAGAGAACCGTGCTGTACGCTGAGTGTCTATTTTGAAAGGCACAGCAAGGCTACTCCCACCCTCAGTTCACTCACACACACACACACACACACACACACTTGCATGTGTATTTTAGACAGCACTGGGCTAAGTCTCTGACATATACAAGACTGGACAAGAGAAAGATATGAATAAACTGGGCAACCGGGGCGAGACTGAAACTAGTGCTGTCACCCTTTACACACACTCATGCACACAGCGCTGACAGAAGAGGAGAGGGTGGAATGGATCATTTAGCGTTTTTGAGCTGGTTGGAGAGCCAGTCAAGCCCTTCGTACAGGCCATCCCCGCTTGTGGCGCAGGTGGCCTGAATGTACCAGTTACGATGACGCAGGGAATGAAGGCCCAGCTTATCTGTGATCTCGGCTGCGTTCATCGCGTTGGGCAGGTCCTGCAGAAAAACAGATGGGGAGAGTGATGCAGTCAGTTACTGAGATTTGTAAAAACATAAGATTTTTTTTTATTTGAATTATATTGATTCATAAAAGTGAATATCAAGATCCAAAATGTGTTTGTACAATGCTACCCGTCCTGCTTAATATTTTTGTGGAAACCGTGAATTTTCTTTCCCGTATTTCTCCTTTGAATAGTTATAAAAATAAATAAATATATAATAAATAATATATATATATATATATATATATATATATATATATATATATATATATATATATATATATATATATATATATATATATATATATATATATATATATATATATATATATTTATATTATTATTTTTATAAAAAAATAATTATTTGTAACAATGCAAGTCTTAACTGTTACTTGATCATTTTAATGCATTCTTGCTGAATAAAAATAAGACTGACCCCAAACTTTTGAACAGTAGTGCATGTAAGCAAAAATCAGTATAATTGAAATATACCCAACTTAAACAGTATCAAATTGGATCAATAGCTTGTGAATCAGAATCAAAAGCAGGAAAACTGTATCGATACCCAGAGAAATCAAAGACACAGTCATACATGACGTCAGCCATAGCTGAAGTCTCAAAAAAGGAGCCAAATAAATACTGGGGCTATCGAGTTTAACAAATTATGTTCTGCTCTCTCTTACCTGTTTGTTGGCAAAGACGAGCAGCACGGCATCTCTCAACTCATCCTCCGCCAACATCCTCGTCAACTCCTCCCTTGCCTCGTTCACTCGCTCCCTATCGTTACTGTCCACAACAAATATCAGGCCTGTGAAAGAGACAGTGGGAGACTGAGTATGTGCTCAAGAATTGCTTGATACCTGGTACTCTGTGTGTATGCGAAGACACGGACCTTGTGTGTTCTGGAAATAGTGTCTCCAAAGTGGACGGATCTTATCCTGACCGCCCACATCCCACACTGTAAAGCTGATGTTCTTATACTCTACTGTCTCAACATTAAAACCTGCACAAAGAGAAAGGAGGCGAGTAAAATAAACATTGGCACAAAGAAAGAGGGGTAGAAGGAATGAGGTTGAAAGGGCATGAACTGGCCCTGCTCTAATAACACTACAGCTAGAGGGCAAAAACTTTTTTGCCAGAGAGCAGAGAAAGAGGGATAAGACCAGACACACAGAAACAGAATGAGAGGGGAGGGGAGACAACTAAAAGTAGAAAAAAAATTGCTTTGTTTTACATTTTTGAAGTGCAGGAAGAAAACTTGTTTCCTTCAAATCGAAGTCTCTAATGTCTGTATTGAATTATCTTGTATATGGTTGGTTTGAGTAAAGGCTTACAACTATTTATTGATAATTTTTTAAATGCCCATGGGAAAAGGAATATTTACAGAACCAAACCCACTGAAAAAAGGGCAGCATTCATGAGCTGTATACATGGTGCAAAACTAGCTTCTTAGTCTGAAATGGGGATAACTGAGAAAGAATGAATAGTAGATGTGAAAAAGTCACAGACCGATAGTGGGGATGGTGGTGACTATTTCTCCCAGTTTCAGTTTGTATAGGATGGTGGTCTTTCCAGCAGCATCCAAGCCCACCATCAGAATTCTCATCTCTTTCTTCCCAAAGAGATTCTTAAAGAGGCCTGCAAACATGTTCCCCATGGTGGCAGATCTGCGGGGAACAATAGAGAGGGTAGATGGAGTTATAGAGCAGATAAATAAGACAAAATATCATATAAATTTTAGTATCTGAAGCTATATACGTCAATGTCAATAACACCACATTTAAATACACTAATTCATGATCTGACCAGCGTTACAAAATTGTCATTGGGTTTCAAACTGAAGACAAACATATGCCCAATACATCTGACAACAACCTTATGACAAATAAAAGAAAGACTGTTTAAAAATGACAGGATCAAAGGGTTTTAGTTGTCCTTGATCAAGCAAAACATATAATTGAGGATGGTATGACAGTGTAAAGCAGAGGTGAAAAAAAAAAAGAAAGAAAGCTTGAAGCCTTCAAAGGGGTTTCAAATACAGGCATCTAATAAATAATTACATACTATTCAAGTTATTTGAAAGAAATTAAAGACCCAAATGACACAACCCACAATTATTTACACAGGAACTGATTAAGTGTTTAATGTACCATGAATGCAGGTTATGCTTTAACCACATCTCACTCTGGGTAAACAAGCATAGTTCAAGGCTGATTCACATATGAAGAGAAAAGAGGGAGGAGAGTCACAGAGAAACAAAAGGCTCAGTGATGAAGTGAATGCAAGATGCCACCAGTGGAAAGACGAGTACAGGAGGTAACCAGACACCTGACAAACCTGTAAGAGGAGACACCTGCCCTCTGAATTAATCAGAAACATGGAGAGAGAGAAAGAGGGGGGCTGGAAAGCCTGGTCCCCATTGATTGAGTTACACTCTAATCCCCAACTGTAACTCAAGAGATAAACTACACAGTTTTAGACAATGAGGCCACTACATCCCTATACAGACCAAAGACAGACAATACATCTCTCCGTTCTTGTGTCTAAACAATATGGGACATACTTGAAGACTCTCAGAAATTATAAACAGCCAACCATAATAATTTCTACATTTTATGTTTTAATGTTAGCTTAACTTGTCAATATACTTTAAAACCTGTAGAGTTTGAAACGTATAAATGTGTTTGAAGTCAAAATCTGCTATGGGGTAATAATGGCCACATACACACTGCAGCTAAATTTGGTTGTTAATTCACCTTTTAGTGCTTAACCCCATTCTGTACACAAAGTTCATTTTACAGGAGTGAAAAATATTCTATAACCGAATTAACTCACTAAATGCTGGTAGTGACAATCGCATTCACAAAAATTATACACATTGTGTACATGACAGACGTGAAATAGAAATACATCTCTGATGCACGTTAAAATACGCATTTCTGTACTAGTCTGTATGTGCTAGAAATCACAGAGAAGCAGTACGAGTCTAACTAGTGTTGCGAGATCTGAAAACTTTGTAGGGTTAGTGAACATTGTTCAAAGTGTTGTTTTGATGATGAGTAGTGAGTGACTTCTTTGTCATTTGCTGTTTGATTAACAAAGACAGCAGCAGGAATATTAAGCTGCTGTCACCTTAAGACAATGCACAGGGATACTCATCAAGACAGGCATGTTTTGGACAATTTGAGTGAATTTGTCCGTTCAAAGGCAAGACTTGAAAGAACTCTTTAGTATTCACACACTGTACGAGACATGGCTTTCCGTGCAAGTTCTCTTTGTGTTTTCTTGTGCTTGAATGTTTAAATTGGCATGTTTTAACACACACAACTGATAAACGTTTGTGAGGATGTAGCACTGGCCTGATCAGGACAGTGAGATTTGTGTCAACTGTGCCGAGTGTCTTTATTGTTTTGTGCCTGTCTAAATTAGCACTAAGTGCTTTTTTTAAACACAAATGGCAATGTGTTTGTTTCTGCCTCACCTGCGCTCGCATGCAATCCACACCCGGGTGATTACGCTGTAAATAACTGGACATATTAAAGCATATGGCACTCGCGTTTACAAAAAGGTTTTTATGACCATAACTGTTGTAACATTAGGAAGCCAGAATGTTCCCAGACAAGAGCGGCTCTATCAGCAGCTTCTCTTCTTCGCTTGCTATGTTAAACTGCAACACACCAACTAGGGCTGGGCGATATCTAAAAAAAAAAAAAACATTTTGAAAATTGTAAAAGATTACTGTCAATTTTACAATAGTCAATATATATCTCGCTATGTTTGCAATTGCTTTTAAATAAAAAAAAAAAACATGATTTTCTTTTGCCCCCATTAAAAACAACAAAAACTATTTAGATAGAACCACATTAAATACAAAATTATTTAAAAGTTTAGTGAAAATGTTGGGATGACCAAAATCTTATTTCATGATACAAGTAATTTAATATTTTTTAAATGTACTTTTATAATTACAATATAGATTTTTGTATTTGTATTATTTTTGGATTGTTGTTTGTAATTTGCATGTTTTGCTTATTTTTAAAAACAATGACAAAAACAATGCTTTATTTTTCAGCTAGAGGTCTATTTAACAGTAGCAAGTCAATATATATAATATAATATATATATATATATATATACACACACACACAAAAAAAAAAACTGCTTAGTCTATACATTAACTATACACTGATTCTTAAATATATTGAAGTTATTTAGCCCAGCATTTTCTATTTTTCATTGTTGTTTGAGTAACAGTAAATCACACAGAATTTTAGGTCCAGCTTAAGACCTGCACGGATCCAATTACATCAACTGTATGTTCACTAAAGACATCACTGACTGTGTTTACCTGAATACTCGCCAGGACGTGCATTTTTACATATTTTTGACCATTCAAATCCAAACCCAATAATCCACGAAAGAACTGAATCGTGATCGCATGTTGCATGCAAGGCGTGTGCGCTTCAGGTCAGAGTCCGGCAGTGCGAGCACGTCCCGTGCTGCGCTGTATTCTCTCATGCGCGCATGCTTCTGTTTCTTTCTTTGTCATGTGCTGCGCATATATATTTAACTCTTCTGCTTCAAGTGTTTAGTGAAAGGTGGAAGCAGACCTCTGCAATATCTGCTTTATCTGGTAACGTTCTTTGGGAAAGCATGCTTGAATTTGAAATATACGATATTTTCAAATTTTACATCGTCAAATTATTACGATATTATCTCCAATATCCGATATACCGCCCAGCCCTAACACCAACGTGTAAAGAACTGATCTCAGCAACAGATTGATTGGAAAGCTACTCACATGAAAAGCATGCAAAGTGTATAATTTTACATGTTGAGTTTTTCAAACCATATCAGGAATCTACACTGCAACCATCTCAGTTGCATTTGCGACTGAAAATCACTGCGTGCGACTGTGGAAAAAATATTTAGGTGCATCAGAGCAGTGACCTGATCGATTCTCATTGATAGATGTATAATACAATTGGAATAAAAAGTACAACACCCAAAGTGCATCAACACTTATGTTTTATACTGCGACCGACTACTTTTCATGCCTTCAGTTGAAGACTTGCTTCAGTCGGCAGAGCAAGTGCAAAAGACGTGTGCGACAGACTACACTTCAGAGATTGTTACAAGATGAAACGGGTGTGATGGTGCATCCAAGTCATGTCGTAAAGGTCATATTTACGAGTTGAACACACATGAACACATGAAGTCGTAAATACCAGTGGTAAGCTCGGGATTTTCTTTAAACCCCGATCTTTACGAGTTGGGGGCGTGTCAGTGAGAAACGTGGCGGAATACCACAATACTTAAAGGTATTTAGCAGGAATATTGTCAGGTTTTTCTATTTACAGTGACAGCATAAGATAACTATGATAGCATTTTAAGATGCATACAGTTCTATTTATTAAGCGCTAGTGCACCAAAAGTTACGGATTGCAGTTTTAGGCAATATCACACCAGTAGACAGACTCCTGTTGCTCTGAATATTGGCATGATTGTGAATGTGATACTGATCTTGAACAAAAGTAAAAAAAAAAAAGAAAAGGCTGATATTAAGTAACGCTTTAGCCACAATACGGTAGATTTTTGCTCTATTTTGTGAATTTTTACATTTCTAAACTCAAAAACTTGTATTTAAAACATACAACATTATTTACCCATAAGTTAGATTAAACAGTCTGTGTAAATGTGTAAATACCACTTCAGTCAGAGCTTCTGTGCCACTTCTGCAGCACAAAGATGGATCGTTTGATGCCGATTTAATTTGATTGGAGAAAGTCTGATTTCGTCTTATTGTTCTAACTGAATTTGTTTAAATCAACATTTATAAACAAAATTTCTATTTAAATTTAAGAAACTGACAAAAGATAATGCAAACATTTAACAAGATCGGAAAAAATAAAAAGCACTCTTTTAATGGTAAAACTGCCCCTGGAAATTAATTTAAAGGGGCAAATATTGCCTGTAATGGGAATGTTACAATGGGAATGTCTGTTTGATCAGAAAGTGCTCCTAAAGCAAAATGTTAGCGTAGAGCCCTGCATATTACAGATGCATCGTCAGCTTTTAGATTAACCGCGGTCTGTAAAATCTTGCGTTTCCAAGTCAACGACTAACGCATTTGTATTACATTCCAAAGAGCTTTGTTATCAGCCCCACTGTGGAAAATGAAACCATACCTGGCTGTGCCGGCTCGGCACAGAATGAAACGGTTAAGCAAAGAGAACGGCTTGGCCCAACAGTGGAAAAGCGGCTACAGTTTGTGTTTTAAACAAAAATGCAGCAAACATATGGGAAAGACTAAAACTGATACCACAGATTCACTCATTGATGGGGAGTGTATTGCATGCATTTCACTCATGATCCAATTAAAATGCCATGATGCACTGCAAATTTTTGCACCATAACATATGCATGAGGATGTGAACCGTATTGTGAGGTAGTTAGTGAAGCCCTATATACAAAATACATGTGTGCAAAATAATCCAGAAGACTACAGTAGCCCAAATAATAAAAGTGACCTTGTTCTCAAGCAATTCAATAATTAAATCTGAAGAAATGTACTCTGTCTACAGAGTCTAAATGTGACACAAAAGTTAGGTGCTAAGAATGGTGTGAGAACACACCCATTGAGATTGTGAGAGCAGTGTCCTTTGGCTAAAAAGAAGAAAGGTGGGGCTTCAGAATGCAGTGACACCAGAGTTGAAAAAGTCCCATAAGTACTACTACTACTACTACATAAAAAGGGTGTTTTTCAAATAGTTTGAGGGTTGTTTAAAAAAAAATTGCTCCACAAGGGGCCACGTCATTGAAAGACGTCCCTGCAAATACAAGGAAGTGCTACAAAAAAACGGACTCATTCTGTGACTTACACATATTTCCACAGGTTGACTGATCAGTCAGGTGGGTTGCATTATGGTCAGTATGTGTGTTTCAGATAAAGAAAGAACAAGTAAGACAGTGCGGTTTGGGAACAAAGATGGAAATTCAAATAGAAAGATTTTTTAATCTGTCGTACGGTACGTCAGCCACAAATTAAGCCACATCAATTATTCACAGGAACCAAAGAAGTTAAATTATTGAGTAGAAAAGGTGAAACAAGAAGCTCTAGCTAACGTTGTTATTGTCATAACTGCACACTAATCTCTGTCTGGTGTAAATAAAGTTAGAACCTTATAATATTATAGTGACCCCCGGTTTCAAAGGCAAGGCTTAAGGCTAGTTAAAATGCATGTTTGAGCTGTTTTAACTGAAAACAACTTGCACTGATAAATCTTCAAATATGTCAGTGGCATTGTTTTGTCTCAAGATGCACATCAATAATGTTTTTTTCTAAGGCATATTTATAAAAACTACTTAAATGTCCTAATTGAATTAAGGCCTCTAAGCCCTGTCTGTGAAACCAGGCCTCAATCATAAGTTTACTAAATCTTGATATAAATTCAGTTGATTAGTAAGGGCTTTCAAATGACTAGCCTGTGTGTTAACATTTAAAAATGTGTTCTGTTGAGTGAAAGTTAGTTTTTTTCCCCCACTATTATTCATTTGGTCCTTCTGTGCAGCAACACATTTAAAAATCATGCATCAGATGTGATGAGTATTGCTGACTCTTTTTGTTTCCACTGGTTACAACAGTGAACTAGTCATGCTGAAACTGAAGGCATTTAAGGTTAAGCACTAGCTTAAATAAGAGCCCCATTCTTACTCTGAGTCTTCAGCTTAATACTCAAACAGCAGAGTAACATTCAGATACACTTTTATTGTCACTACCGTTCAAAAGTTAAGTCAGTAAGGTTTATGTTTTTAAAGAATTTAAAGTCTATTTATTTAATTTAAAAAAACTAATATTATGAAATATGATTACAAAATTAAAGTTTTTTTATTTGTTATATATAATATAATATACAATAAATTGTAATTTATTCCTGTGATGGTAAAGCTAAATATTCAGCATCATTACTCCCGTCTTCAGTGTCAGTAGCCTGACAAGCCAGACCCACATCAAGATGTTGGGTCTGGGAACACACCGTTGGCCGGGCTCAATCCGAGGGGCGGGATAAACGGTTGTCTTTCAAATTCCCTCTGCACACAATAGGATAGCGCTACAACCAACCAGAGCAACGAAAAATATGAAGCGGCGCTAGGTGATAGATTAAACTATTGGCGTATCCGGTCGGCAAAACTTTGAACACATCATCCTTTCTTAAGAATGACTTCAGTGCCGTTCTTTGTTCTTTTCTCAAAGAAAAGCATAACTCCAAGTCTTCCAGAGTCGCGGCCAAAGCCGATTCGAAAGACCGCTGTTCGCCAGCTTCTTTGTTTTCAAGTAGCACGCAGAACTGTCACAACTCTGCTGTCATTATGTTAAGCCCGCCCACTGACTCTATACACGATGTGATTGGCCTAGCTAGAGTTTGGTTTTTCCAGCTCGCAAGCCAATGGAGAGTTGCTGCTGCTAGGGTGCCTAGATTTCCAGGCTACAGTGTCACGTGATCCTTCAGAAATCATATGATGATTTAGTGCTCAAAAAAAACATTTCTTATTATCAATGCTTTAGATAATATTTTTGTGGAAACCCTGATTAAAAACAAAAATTCTAAATTCTTTGTTGAACAGAAAGTTCAAAAGAAAAGGCATTTATTGGAAATATAAGTATTTTGAAACATTATAAAACAGATTCATTTTGATCAAGTACATCCTTGCTGAGTAAATGTTTTTTTTTTCTCCCAAATTTTTTACAATAACTGCCTTTCACTAAACACACAGAATATATATATTTTTATTCCCAGCAGGGATTAGCAGAAAACAACATTCCTGACATTTAAAATAATATACAACAACAAATAATCAAGTGAGATTTAACTGTACTGTGATGTGATGCATGTGAGATACTTCCCCTACATGAAAATACATTTGTTATCAAACGTGCACAAAGATCAAAGACCGTAACGGTTAAGACAACCCATTTATCAGGCAGACTAGGAAGTAAGAGCGCAACAGAGGCTAGAGAAAAATCACATGACAACATACGATCCCGTCCACAGTTTCAATGTTGCGACAGACACGGCCAATTATAGCGAGAAATGCTTTCTAACTATAAATCAACACGCCAGTCATTTATAATCTGTGCTTGCTTACAAAACACCTTACAACTCAAACGCAGCAATACAACCACCACACATCAAATATCTAGCACTACCATCTGACCAGGAACTGAAGGGGTTTAATGAATCATCACTGACAGTGAACTAAGATTACACTTTCTTTGACTGAATCGATCGCTTCATACATTACCGTGATCACCTGGGTGTTTGACAAATAAAAGATGTCATCCTATGACGCTTTTAAAAAAAAACAATCAAAAGCAATTAGTGTTATTACAAACACTCAGTTCTTCTCCAATTATTAATTACGCCAATGACGGTATCAATCCCGTTCTCGCCTTTCAAAATGCAAACCACTTTCGACCTACACAGAGCTTGTTGCCAACAATTATGCAAGCATCACTTCTAGTGAACTATCCAAAACACCTTAAATAAAGCGAAAGAAACGTCAGTTGTTTCGTACAACAAACATCAGAAACGCGGCCTAGTAATTATTCACAGATTACGCACAGTGACTGTAACTGACTTTGGATCACTGTGATCTAACAGTCTGTTTATTTCCTTCATCGCCCTTAATTACCGTGCTAGTTATGAGACAAACTAGATCGCCCAGATTATAAATCAATGTAGACTGTCAACGCAGGAGCCGTTCTCTATAGAGGGAGCGTTCTGCTTGTGTCGCGAGCGACGCCTTGTCGTCTGCTATATGTGCTAAGGGCGAGGTAACTAGATCACTCTACTGTTTACATCACTAGTTATTTTACTTGGGTCAGGCCTGAGTATTTATACAATTTGTGTAGACAGTAAGACGCGTTTACGCAGAAAAAAATGAGCGCTGAAAATGTCTGTATATTCGGATAAGTAACGTTAGGCGCGAACTGGTTATGCAGTTCCACATCAGCTAAGCAAACATCCGTTAGTTAGCATGTTAGCCTCCCTGACTGAGATGATAATTCATTACCGAATTCTCGTTCTCTGTTAGCCATATGTGAACGACGGGTAAATTAAAAGACATCTGTACAACTTACGTCAGAGTGACAAAGCAAAATGTGTCGTTTCGGCATTATTTACCTTTTGGTGCAGTTTCGCTACAATTTTTCCGGTTCTCCTCCTCACCGCTAAAAACAAAATGGCGTCTTTCTCTACTCCGAGAACGGTTGCGTCATGCGTTCCGCCCTCGCGTAAGTGCTGTCCAATCATATTATCCAAAGTGTATGCGAAACCCCACCCCATTATTGTCGTCGTCCAATGACTGCGCCGTGGGCGTGAGTGCCGAGGTACGCGTGTACAGGCCGCCTCTTCCCATGCAAAATGAAAGATGATTCGACCTGAATATGTTTGGAAAATTAATGCTTCCATTGAGAACCTCATTTTTTTCGAACCGCGCTAACCCAGAGAGTTGAGTAAATGTAAAGTAAAAGGATAAAATGAATTGAAGGTTGTGTTGGAGGAGGACGTCATAAATATGACAGATTAGCCGCTTCGAGGATTGCATTGTCTAACATTAACATGTATGAGGATACCCCCTAGCGGTAAAGATACTAGGTTTCTACAACGTGTCAAGTGCCTGTAATAATAATGTTAATAAAAAGGACAAATAATTTAATCATTCATTTGAACTAATTCAAAATATTAACACTAGCCTATAATAGTATCTTATCTATGCATAACACTGGTATTGGAAAAAATGTGTATAGGTCTAGTTAAACATGCTTAAGAATTTTCGTTACCTCATTTATTTATTAGGCAGTTTTATCCTAAATCAAGATAACCTATTAGTCATGAATATATGGATAGAATTAAATCATAAAATCAATAGTCCACCAGATGGTGTAACATGTTCTCTTTGATCAACTGAGATACAGCATTAATTCTGCAGAATACAGACAGAGCATGTTCCAGTCAGCAGAGGGTGCTACAGATAAGACAAACCAAGCAATTGCCAATCCACTGAAGCACAAAGCTACAACCACTGGCAATTAAATTAATTGGATCTTTAGCTACTCTTTTTGTTGGTAATGTTTTATTTATTTATTTATACTTGAATTGTGCGGGACAAGGTACAAAGTCACTGTAAAGTGGCCTACTGTATGCTAAAATAAAAGTGGGACAGTAGGAGAGTCTGCTTTTAAATTAATTAAACTAATTCTATTCATTGAACATTTTAGGCTGAACAATTTTGTAAGCTACAGTAGTGACAAAGAGACATGACCAAACAAGGCCCGTTCAAATTCAGACCGCAAAATATCCCTAAAATGTAAAATACATAAATGGACAAATTGTTGAAGACATAATTTCATTTTAGAAATATAGTATTATAGTAACAGACCCAAAAGTTTACTTCTTTGTTTTAGGGGAAGAATAACATTCTCAATGACTAACTGCCTGAAATATCAGTGGCAGTGTGGTATGCAAGGTTTTACTGTCAACAAGATAAACTCATTTTAATAAATACACATAATATTCTTAAAGAAGGTCTGTTTTATATCAACTGCTATATGCTGTACCATATTAAAGACCTCAAAACAATTCTAAACTAAACAAATGGATCCCCATTCAAAAATTCAACATTAATGATAGAAAGATGATTGTGTCTCTTCTCTTCTTTTAGGAGCAGAGTATGTCTCCACCAGATTGTTTGGATTGGTCACCACAAGCAGGAAGTGCACCTGACACACCTACGTCATAAAGGTGGGTGTCTTAAACAAAGAAGGTGACATCATAAGGGAAATGTGGAGCCCAGTTAGTCACTGATGGAGGCGAGAGGAACTGAGATGAAACATGATTAGCTCATTATATCTTGTGCTTAGTGATGACAAGAGCATCAAAGACGCCAGTGCGTTAATGATGCTGAGGAAATGAGAATGGAGCCACAGTTTGTAAACAAGGTGTTGAAATGAAACAAGAATAAACAGACTCTCATTATTCCTACTGAACTGGGAACACTTATGCTGAACTGCTTTAAGTATTTATAACAAGTGATGAAATGATTCAATGTTGTATTTGTTTGACACCAGTATCATGAAACCAATAAAAAAAATCTTTCCTATTCACTTCACTCCTTGCTTTCCTCTATTTATTTTCATTTGGATTACAAATGCAGAAATTAGTATGTGATTAAGATTTGATCATTATTGAAACACCACATCATTAGTTTATATCGCCTCATCGATTTGTGGTGTTGGATGATTAAATAATTTTCCATCCATGTCTTTCATAATCAGAAGAGGGGAAAAGTCTGAATCAGCCCTATAATGTGAACCATTCAGCAGGTGAGCGCACCTGCCAGTCTGTAGGGAAATAAGAGTCATTTCCTTGGATGGCAATAGGCGGAGTAAATGACTGATGATCCAATAAGTTCGGAGCTCATGCCTTACCCCTCTCGGGACCGCGCCTCCCCAAGGGCTGGAATGAGTTTCTGCCCCTTTAAGAAGTTGCTCTGTCCAGCACAGCTGGGATTTCAACAAGGACAGATAGCGCAATGAAGAGCGGCGTCGACCCGTCATCATGTGCACCGGGCTTCCAAGGACTGCCTGTCCGCTGCGACTTATTGCCCTCTGCATCCTTCTCTCCCACGCAGCAGCCTATTTCGGGTCAGCAGAGCCTTTTATATCCTCCATCTTTTCTGAATTCATGGAAATAGCCTCTGAGTGCATTATTGATATATTTGACATGGAATAGAATCATTTTAAGCGGTGTCAACAGGTGGAGATATTTGGTTGGATATCCCATGCGCAATTACGCATATCTTGTTATTGTTTTTTTGGTTTTTTTAATGTTTAACAATCATTTTTTAAACATACATTGCAGGCTGACTGCTACAAATAATCTCACTATGCAGAATGGAATAATTATTTAAAGAATTAAGTATTTAAAAATAAAATCTAAATTAATTATTTAAATAAGAAAACTTTTGGCTTGCTCTCAAAAAGACAGTTAGATTTCGTTTTATGTATTTGTTCATCTTTTTAACATTGATTTGTCTAAAATATTTAAAAAGTGTGTTGTTCAGGCTGATTATTGCCTGAGAGCAGCGCAGTGTATGGATCCAGATGTCTTCCGATGGTTTGGCACCGCGTCCTTACCCTCGCGCTACCTGATCATTAAGATCTTTTGGCTTACGCACACAGGACGTTGCCCCACTGGTGTTTATATTAAGAAACCTATAAACACGTAAAAACACTCTCCATTGGGTTTTAATTAAGAGTGCTCACTGAAGATTGTTAAACGCCACAGCAGTGTTCCCAAAATCCAAGGGCGCTCTACTCATGGAGAAATAGCACGTGTAGTTATGTGCGTTCTCTATTCAAACACGACTATTCAAATCAGTTATTTAAACATATTCAAAGCACATGTGTCATCACTAGTGCATTCGTATTTGTTGATTTACTGCCTTAAGTTTTCAAATACAGTAAACAATCGTGCACATTTTACACATCTGAAAAATTTGTGGAAATTGAATGGAGAGAAATTCAGTTAATCTGAAACAAAGATTATATATATATATATATATATATATATATATATATATATATATATATATATATATATATATATATATATATATATATATATATATATGGATGATTAAACATTTTTACAGAGTAGCCTATCTGATGTTTTAAAAGTTCTTGAAGGCTAATTGTATAGACAAGTGTGTGTATGTGTGAACTAATCAAAATGAACCTCCTTAAGAGTAAATGAATGTTTTAACCATACTATATGGTAGTTTTAGTGACTGTATTGTGTATGTTATCGTTAGGCTTACAGGTCGCGAGCCCTTGGTTTTTCTGCCCGGTCCATTTGCCAACGATCCTCCGAACGGTAAAGCACACCTGAAGCAATGCGAGCAGATGACTTTGACGCGCAGGCAAAAGCGATTGTGCCGGCGGGAACCGGGGCTGGCGGAGACTCTGAGGGAATCTGTCCGCCTCAGCCTCCTCGAGTGCCGCTATCAGTTCCGCAACGAGCGCTGGAACTGTAGTATGGATGGCCGTGGAAGTCTTTTAAAACGAGGTAAGATATAGGCTAAGACTCGCCATGTGTTTTTAAAATTCTGTACATTTCTGTGAAATATGAAACAACTATTAAGTGTTATTAATATTGAATTTGCCATATTAACGTAGGGTAAATTGAAACATTTTAATGTAGGCCTATGTTATAGCTATGTAGGCTTGACAGCTACTTTATTTAGCCATTTTTATCCTTTCGCACAAGGTCATGAAATTACAAGTTATTTTTATGGAAAAAATTTCCCATCATATGGAGTTTAATTATTTATTTATTTTTGCTATGGCCACTAAAATTATATTAAAAATGATAGATAGATAGATAGATAGATAGATAGATAGATAGATAGATAGATAGATAGATAGATAGATAGATAGATAGATAGATAGATAGATAGATAAAGTGACAAAAATAAATAACCAAATATTGTGAGATTAAAACCCACAAAACACAATTTTACAATTTGCTACAGTGCTACTTAAATGTCAGAAAAGGAATGTTTTAGTATTAACAACTATCAAGAAACCTCCATGTGGTGCCTGTTTCCAAGCGGACATGTGCGTAATGTGCAGGATGTGAATGTTAAAGCCATGCGTAGGTCAGTCCGCTGGTAATTAGGGACTTGGGAAGCGCGGAATCCCTGTGCGGTGAGGCCTCGCGGGGCCAGTTGAAGTATTTTTATCTCGCGGAAAAGCGCCCAGTTCTCAGAGGAAAAGGGCGGCGTGATCGCGCGCTTTCATCTGACAGAAAACCTAGTCAAAATAATAATTAATTGTATCAAAATACACGCCTTGTCTCAGCTCTGATCTAAGCAAACAATAATACGAGGAGGTTGCAAGGGGGATTATGGTTAAAGGATCATGACACAGCATTGCACTTAACACTTAATGGGAAAAGTTGGATTTTTAGAACGCCATTTGAGGGACGATGAGGGGGCTTTTTCGTTTAAATGGCATAAACTAGGCTACATGAAGTGAGTTTTAAATAATCAACGTGGTCGTGGAAATTTACTTTAAAAAACAAAAATCCAATATCTATGCGACATAGGCCTATTTAATATGCTCATATATGGACATTTATTTATTATGTCATTTCCACTTCATATTATCAGTTACAATGCTGTTATAGAAATGCATAATTTGCAATCAAACATAGTTTCTTATTGTATTTATATTAAATAATTCCAATCAGGTGCTTCATTGTTTAGCTTGTCATGTAAGCTCATCATGTCACCCCCATGATGCAACCCACTTCATGTAAAATCAAACAGCTTTGATTATGCTCCTAATATTGCTAGAGTTGACATCTCATTTCAGTGTCATGTAAAAATATTTTTCAAAAGTACTATTCATTTAAGTGTAAGTTACTTTTTAATGTGGAAAAAGTACGCTTCAATTACACCTTTATAGCTTTACACAGTGTTCATTAATAAAATGCATAATTTCATCAGGTTTTAAAGAGACAGCCTTCCTGCTTGCGGTGTCATCAGCAGCCTTGTCTCACGCGCTGGCCAAAGCGTGCAGCTCGGGACGCATGGAGCGCTGCACCTGCGACGATTCTCCTGGCCTGCAGCACCGTGAGGCCTGGCAATGGGGCGTATGTGGGGACAATCTGAAATACAGCACTAAGTTTCTCAAGAAGTTCTTGGGGCAAAAACGAGTCAGCAAGGACCTGCGCGCCCAGATTGACTCTCACAACATTAATGTCGGCATCCGGGTAAGATGCAAAATATAAAAAATATTATCATGGTACATGGTCCAAAAAACTGGTATTGGCATGGTCAAAATAACTATTTAATTTTTTTATGGGATTTGGAGACCTTTCAATCTCCTCCAAAGCTCGTAGAAGAGAACATCTGCAAGGGTTAATTTTTCTCACACCTTCCCGTTTTCTCCTGGCTGGCGGGTTGCGGCCTCCTAGTTCATTGTAGCCCAAAGGAGAGTTCAGCGAGTGGGGTGAGGCAGGTAGGTAAGCAGGTATTGGCCAGCTCTCTGGAGCCAGGTGTTCCTTCCCCTGGTCCAGGCATGACAGCGCTTGCTGTGGGGGCCCTTTTCAAAATTAGAGGTCTCCCCATGAGGGCGATTATACAGAGAGGAGGCCTCTGTAATATACGAGCATTTTTTCCACCTACTGTATGCCTCCCGCTCTACCAGTCTCACTGCTGCCGCTGCTGCCGTTGCCTCTGCTCTCCCAGACTTTCATAAATCCTCATAACATCCCTCAAAACAGTCCTGTTACCAGGAGACTGGTTGCCTCAGGGAAAGACAGAGGGAACGAAAAAGGGGGAGGGTTTACGAGGTTCACAGAAAGAGTAAGAAAAGAATGGCTGGACAAACTCGGATCCTATCTTATCAGTCTCCTATCTCTTTTGGTTTTTCCCACAATTGACACCTCAGGCCACAGATGGCGGTTAACAAAAACAAGCAAAGGTGGCTGAGGTCTTGTTATCCCCTCCCTTTTCAGATTCTCTCCATTTCCTTGCTTCTCCTTCTCTGTATTTCTCAGGTGGCCCTGGGGTGGGAGCTCATACCTGTGTAGGGTGGAACACCCCCATCGACCATTTGACCTCCCCATCTCCCCCTGGGCCCTTTTTGATAGACGGATCTGCTCTGCAGCCTCCTCCCCAGTATGTGAAATGAACAGAGGAGCCTGAATAGGAGAATAGATCAACAGTAAACAATATGAGTTGGCTCTCAAACTCAGAGATACAATACTTTGAAATATTGAAAATAGAGACTGAATAGAACAAAAATGGAAATGTGCTCAGAGCATAGATCAGGGATGGTGGTCTTCAAAAGGTGCAGGTCATAGTTTAAATACTGCCAGCTCAGACATTCCCTCTGCATCCATCATCTACATCGTGCCAACCTGATTTTTTTTTTAGCTCAGGGCTATGGAGTCCTTAAGCATTCACTCAATTTCTTGTGAACAACTTATAATTTAAGATAGCATGGCGTCCCACTTTTAGAATGTCTATGGTCATCTCCCTCGTCACATTTGGGTAGATAATCAATACCAATATATTAATGTGAAAAATGGTTCTTTCTTGGCCTGTTGGACTCTAAGGCCCCCAATTGTCCAACAAAATAGGCCCTGTGATTTTTCCACTTTTCTTGATTTACTGGATATGAATTAAGAAGGATTTAAAACTTGGCATAACTAGAATATATATTCTAGTTTTCCGAGGCCAGGGGAAACTGTTCAAATAAAAAAACTGTTGTTGAATGGGTGGATTAAAATAAGAAATATCTAATCTTATTATAAGTAATTTTATGTCATATTGAGGCCACCTTGGAAGTTTGCTGAGGTTCCTTAGTTTGCTGTGCCCTCTGGTTTAGAACTACTGTTCTAAGGCCCTTTTAATTCAACATGATACGAACAAGTGACAATGAATTTCCAACGAATGGTCTTTTCACACCAAGAGCGAAACCATAGCAACTTATGATTAGTGAAAAAATTTAATTTGAAATTTGATTCACAGTAAATTTCAGGCTTGGAATTTGGATCAAAGCTTATATCTTATTGGCTGGCACATTTCATCACTGGACAAAAAAAAATAGTTCTATAGGAATTAATTGTTTCTATTTAAAATCTTCTTAACCTCCAAATATTCACAGGGAAAGGGTCTTAGCTATTCAAAAAATGGTGCCAACTTTCAACATCCCATATCTAATCGGTACAAAACCTCTCTTTCATCTCATTTTCACAGGATCATAGTGTTGTGTTTGGCATACTATGTTCATGTCTTCACCTCTGTCTTTTCTTTACCTCTCAGGCGGTGAAGAGTGGACTTAAGACTACTTGTAAGTGTCACGGCGTCTCTGGTTCGTGTGCTGTGAGGACGTGCTGGAAGCAGCTCTCCCCGTTTCAAGACACAGGCCATCTGCTGAAGTACCGCTATGACACGGCTGTTCGAGTGCACAGCGTCACCAACTCCGCCACTGGGGAGACAGAGCTGGCAAGCCCTCGTCGCAACACGGTTCCCCGTCCGCGGCCCACTGAGCTTGTGTTTCTGGAGGAGTCACCCAGCTTCTGCAGGCCATCACGCTACTCACCGGGGACGGCCGGCAGACCGTGCTCCAAGGACACCAGCTGCAGCAGCCTGTGCTGTGGACGAGGCTACAACACGGCCCTCCGCCTCACCACCCTCTCCTGCCACTGCCAGGTCCGCTGGTGCTGTCATGTCGAGTGTCAAACCTGCCTCAGAGAGGAGGAGGTCTACACCTGCAAGAAACATTGATGCAAGAAGGAGACTGAGAGGAAGAAGCGGAAAGTGGGGAAGGTTCAGGATGCATCTTCTAGTCAACTAATGAAAGATTTGGAAAGGTTTGGATCCAGGTTGTGCTAAGGGAAAAATTTAAAGGATGATCTGCCAGTCTTACCTGATTCAGAATGGCTAAGATAAGATAGCTAAATGGCTGAGCGTCACTTTCTCAAACTTTGGCCTCCCACATGGAGTTCCTAACTAAAGTTCAGGAGGAACATTTTCATTTAGGCTGACCAATCAGCACCTGAACAAGAGTATACAAGTAGCTGCTTACCTCTGTCCTACAATAGCTCTTCTGTCATCCTAGTCATTCCGCTACCCCAACTCCAACTTCTTAGTCGGTTACCAATAAAACTAGTCAAGAGAGTCCTAGGGGGGTATTTATGACTTGGTCTTGAACCCTCCATGGACAGCAAGCCAAATATGTATACCTTCTCTTCATTAAAGATTACATGAACTTGTGAAACTTGGACATTGGCCCCAGAGCATTTGTTAGACGCTTGACTAGAAATGGCTCTTCTGCTGTCAAGGAAACAGGACATCCCATACATTTCCCAGCTTCTCGCAAAAAGTGGAGGTTTGATTTGAAGCAAACTACTCTTTTCTTCTGCAGTGATAAACCAACCTCACCGGGAAGGCTGCCTTTTTTCTATGTTGCACGCACACTTATGGCAATGGACTAGTGATCTGCAACATTTAGTTATACTCAAAACTAATAAGTGAGATGGCGGTCTGCTCACTTGCTTGTCTCTTTACCTGCCTAAACTGTATATCTCTCTATTGCTCTGAGAGTCCACATATGGCTTCAAAATATACTGAAAGTATGAAGCACTTATGAATGCATTTATGTGTGAATATTTTTGTAGTCTTTTATTTGTGAGCAAGAAAGTACTTTGTGTCTGTTATGGTAGTTGCATAGTCATGCTTAACAGATATATTACAAATGGGTGAGGGGTTATGCTGGTAAACTGGAAATCTACTGGGACACAGTCTGCTTTCATAGACTTTTAATGAATGTTAGAGCAAGTTATATAATCAGAAATTTTATGTTTTAAATCTTGAATGGCCATTAAATGGCTGTATCTGGTAATAGATAGGAATGTATTTATTGCAATTAGACAAAACCGATCAACTGCTGCACCAATTTCAAGTACATTTACTGGTGTATTCCAGACTGCATTCATGCAATTACACGTTTTTTTTTGTTTAATTTGCCACATTTCTGCATGATATACTGCCTTTCTATGCAGAAGTATGTCAAAAAAAAAAAAACAAGCATTAGGGATCGACTAGAACAATGTGTCATTACAGCATGACCCAAACATAACCTCTCCCTACAGCTGCATACAGTGTGTGCAAACATCTGGGCTTCTGAGTGTATAGTCTTTGCTGTCCCATCAAGGGCAATGAGAGTGAGTATGTCCCATCCAGAACAAAGGAAAACATCTCCTTCCCTAGTAAGCAAAGCTCTCTGCCCTATAAAATCTTTAAGTCCTTTCATGTGTGTTAAGCCTTTGATAAAGTCTGTTCCAGTCCCTTATTAGCCCATTACCAATCAGAGAAAATAACAGTGCTTTTTCTCCAGGATGTGCCAGAGTTTAAAGTAAGCTGGAAACCCAATAGAGGCCTTTGTTACAGAGATTTTTTTTAAATTCCTAGTAAGCAACAACATTGGGGGAACCAAGTTTTCAGACAAATTTGAAATTGTTTTGTGAAAAAGACCAAATATGAGTGAAAATCAGTTGTATTGGTGCACTGCACATAAAGGCACATTTTAACCTTCAGACACATTACTCAAGTATTACTCAAAAATATTTTCTGTTAAAACATCACATGCATTTCTTCACTTAACAATAGAAATCCGAATTGAAAGTATGAGAATGTGAGTATACGTGCCTACTTGTATGTACGTGTGTGTGTGTGTGTGTGTGTGTGTGTGTGTGTGTGTGTGTGTGTGTGTGTGTGTGTGTGTGTGTGTGTGTGTGTGTGTGTGTGTGTGCGCGTGCATGGTTTCTGGGAAGGGAGAAAACTGCAGTAAAATTGGCCACATCAATCAAGTGCAAGAAAGTCCAAGCATTCTGTGACATGCCATTCAGCTGAAGCGTTTGTAATGTGTAAAACGTTTGCTGTAAAAGGGTTTCTCTGACTACTTGAAATTCATATGCATATAGTATGAAAGCTTTCACCTGTATGAAAGCGACTAAAGAACGAGAGTTTTCACACTGAGTCAGCACATGCAAATACCTGAAACCCCAACAGTGGCTGTGAAAATCCAAATGAGATTGTTCCCTTCTGAGTGTATGTGCATGTGAGTGTATTATGCCTGTGTGTTTCTCTGAAATGGTAACATTTATAGCATAGACATCTATAATGAAAGCTCTGTCAACCTGCAGGTTATGGAGTCTATGTGTTTGTTTGTGTTGTCATAGCTTTAGCAGTGTACTGTTTCACTTTGTGATTTCACGCCGGGGAATTTTTTCTACTACCTCATCTGGTCTATGGGGAAATTAAATACTAAGATGTTTTTTTCTTACTAGATATTTAAGACAATGCTTCTTTTAAAAGCTTTAGCCTGAAATACAGATGCATTTACTCCTTTTTTTACTATTGTGACCTATTTCATTATTTAAGAACCAATTTATCATATTCAAATAAAATAATAAATTTGTAAAAATGGTGTCAGACATTTGTTGACAGTTTTTTTTTTTTTAAATCTTTAACTTACATTTAAAAACACTGACTTCCTTTCTGTCTCATGTGTTCTCTCTTTCTCTTTCTCTTTCTGTGTTTGTGGTCGCACACCTGTCCAGAGCTCTGCACGCAAGCACCTGCTCTCTAGTTAAATCGCAGCTAATCATGGAGCTGATGGATCCTGACCTGCAGTATTTTCCTGTCACTACTCTTAACCTGAGCCTCTTTCTCATTTCACTCACCCAAAACATATACAAATAGTTGAGCTTGCACATGATGATTTAGCACACTACACGCGCACGCACACAAAAAACTAAATAATCACTGGGGATCTGGCATGAGCCAAGTGAGTGTCTTAACTTGAGTAGTTCAGTTGCTTTCATAATACTGTAGCTTGTCCAGTAACAAGCTACTTTATGAAACCATCGCTGTTTTTAATGTCTGAGCTGAGAGAATATACTTAAATACTGAAATCTGAGAGATTTATGTCCCTCTATTGACAGTCCACACAACTATTAATTTGTCACTTCAAAAAGTCTGCAGAGATTCGCTTTACAGGTGCTGGTCATATAATTAGAATATCATCAAAAAGTTGATTTATTTCACTAATTCCATTCAAAAAGTGAAACTTGTATATTATATTCATTCATTACACACAGACTGATATATTTCAAACGTTTATTTCTTTTAATTTTGATGATTATAACTGACAACTAAAGAAAATCCCAAATTCAATATCTCAGAAAATTAGAATATTACTTAAGACCAATACAAAGAAAGGATTTTTAGAAATCTTGGCTAACTGAAAAGTATGACCATGAAAAGTATGAGCATGTTCAGCACTCAATACTTGGCTGGGGCTCCTTTTGCCTGAATTACTGCAGCAATGCGGCGTGGCATGGAGTCAATCAGTCTGTGGCACTGCTCAGGTGTTATGAGAGCCCAGGTTGCTCTGATAGTGGCATTCAGCTCTTCTGCATTGTTGGGTCTGGCATATCTCATCTTCCTCTTCACAATACCCCATAGATTTTCTATGGGGTTAAGGTCAGGCGAGTTTGCTGGCCAAATAAGAACAGGGATACCATGGTCCTTAAACCAGGTACTGGTTGCTTTGACACTATGTGCAGGTGCCAAGTCCTGTTGGAAAATGAAATCTGCATCTCCATAAAGTTGGTCAGCAGCAGGAAGCATGAAGTCCTCTAAAACTTCCTGGTATATGGCTGCGTTGACCTTGGACTTCAGAAAGCACAGTGGACCAACACCAGCAGATGACATGGCACCCCAAACCATCACTGACTGTGGAAACTTTACACTGGACCTCAAGCAACGTGGATTGTGTGCCTCTCCTCTCTTCCTCCAGACTCTGGGACCCTGATTTCCAAAGGAAATGCAAAATTTAATCAGAGAACATAACTTTGGAGCACTCAGCAGCAGTCCAGTCCTTTTTGTCTTTAGCCCAGTCTGTTGTTCAAGAGTGGCTTGACAGGAATGCGACAGCTGAAACCCATGTCTTGCATCCGTCTGTGTGTAGTGGTTCTTGATGCACTGACTCCAGCTGCGGTCCACTCTTTGTGAATCTCCCCCACATTTTTGAATGGGTTTTGTTTCACAATCCTCTCCAGGGTGCGGTTATCCCTATTGCTTGTACACTTTTTTCTACCACATCTTTTCCTTCCCTTCGCCTCTCTATTAATGTGCTTGGACACAGAGCTCTGTGAACAGCCAGCCTCTTTTGCAATGACCTTTTGTGTCTTGCCCTCCTTGTGCAAGGTGTCAATGGTCGTCTTCTGGACAACTGTCAAGTCAGCAGTCTTCTAAAATATTCAATATTCTAATTTTCTGAGATACTGAATTTGGGATTTTCCCTAGTTGTCAGTTATAATCATCAAAATTAAAAGAAATAAACATTTTAAATATATCAGTCTGTGTGTAATGAATGAATATAATATACAAGTTTCACTTTTTGAATGGAATTAGTGAAATAAATAAACTTTTTGATGATATTCTAATTATATGACCAGCACCTGTATATGAACAGATTGAAAACAGGCATTTATTCACATATAAAAATACACATAAGCTCAACCATACATGCTTGATGCATAAAAACAAACTTCATTGGTTCTTGCTGAAGCTCAAATGTGCTGCGTAACACACGAGAATGAACCTCATTGTTCTTGCAGAATCTCAAACGTGCTGCGTAACACACAGGAATGAACCTCATTGGTTCTTGCTGAAGCTCAAACGTGCTGCGTAACACGAGAATGAACCTCATTGTTCTTGCAGAATCTCAAACGTGCTGCGTAACACACAGGAATGAACCTCATTGGTTCTTGCTGAAGCTTAAATCTGCTGCGTAACACACAAGAATGAACCTCATTGGTTCTTGCTGAAGTTCAAACGGGCTGCGTAACACACAAGAATAAACCTCATTGGTTCTTGTGGAAGCTCAAACGTGCTGCGTAACACACGAGAATGAACCTCATTGGTTCTTGCTGAAGCTCAAACGTGTTGAGTAACATGAACATGAACCTCACTGGTTCTTGCAGAAGCTCAAACGTGCTGCGTAAATCACAAGAATGAACCTCATTGGTTCTTGCTGAAGCTCAAACATGTTGCGTAACATGAGAATGAACCTCATTGGTTCTTGCAGAAGCTCAAACGTGCTGCATAACATGAGAATGAACCTCATTGGTTCTTCCTGAAGTTCAAACTACGTAACACACGAAAATAAACCTCATTGGTTCTTGCAGAAGCTCAAACGTGCTGCGTAAAACACGAGAATGAATCTCATTGGTTCTTGCAGAAGCTCAAACGTGCTGCGTAAATCACGAGAATGAACCTCATTGGTTCTTGCTGAAGCTCAAATGTGTTGCGTAACATGAGAATGAACCTCATTGGTTCTTGCAGAAGCTCAAACGTGCTGCGTAACACACGAGAATGAACCTCATTGTTCTTGCAGAAGCTCAAATGTGCTGCGTAAAACACAAGAATGAACCTCATTGGTTCTTGTGGAAGCTCAAACTATGTAACACACAAGAATAAACCTCATTGGTTCTTGTGGAAGCTCAAACGTGCTGCATAACACACGAGAATGAATCTCATTGGTTCTTGTGGAAGCTCAAACGTGCTGCGTAACACATGAGAATGAATCTCATTGGTTCTTGCTGAAGCTCAAACATGCTGCGTAACATGAGAATGAACCTCATTGGTTCTTGCAGAAGCTCAAACATGCTGTGTAACATGAGAATGAACCTCATTGGTTCTTGCAGAAGCTCAAACATGCTGTGTAACATGAGAATGAACCTCATTGGTTCTTGCAGAATCTCAAACGTGCTGCGTATAACATGAGAATGAACCTCATTGGTTCTTCCTGAAGCTCAAAACTACGTAACACACGAGAATAAACCTCATTGTTCTTGTGGAAGCTCAAATGTGCTGCATAACATGAGAATGAACCTCATTGGTTCTTGCAGAAGCTCAAACATGCTGCGTAAAACACGAGAATGAATCTCATTGGTTCTTGCAGAAGCTCAAACGTGCTGTCTAAATCACGAGAATGAACCTCATTGGTTCTTGCTGAAGCTCAAACATGCTGCGTAACACACGAGAATGAACCTCATTGGTTCTTGTGAAGCTCAAATGTGTTGCGTAACATGAGAATGAACCTCATTGGTTCTTGCAGAAGCTCAAATGTGCTGCGTAAAACACGAGAATGAAACTCATTGGTTCTTGCTGAAGCTCAAACGTGCTGCGTAAAACATGAGAATGAACCTCATTGGTTCTTGCAGAAGCTCAAACATGTGCTGGTTCTTGTAAAGCTCACGAGAATGAACCTCATTGGTTCTTGCTGAAGCTCAAACGTGCTATAAACATGAGAATGAACCTCATTGGTTCTTGCTGAAGCTCAAACGTGCTGCGTAACACACGAGAATAAACCTCATTGGTTCACAGAAGCTCAAAGAATAGAACCTCATTGGTTCTTGCTGAAGCTCAAACTATGCGTAACACACAAGAATGAACCTCATTGGTTCTTGCGGAAGCTCTAGCGTGCTGCATAACACACGAGAATAAACCTCATTGGTTCTTGTGGAAGCTCAAACGTGCTGCGTAACACATGAGAATGAATCTCATTGGTTCTTGCTGAAGCTCAAAAACATGAGAATGAATCTCATTGGTTCTTGCTGAAGCTCAAAGCTGCAAACATGGACCTCTGCAGAAGCTCAAACATGCTGTGTAACATGAGAATGAACCTCATTGGTTCTTGCAGAAGCTCAAACATGCTGTGTAACATGAGAATGAACCTCATTGGTTCTTGCAGAATCTCAAACGTGCTGCATAACATGAGAATGAACCTCATTGGTTCTTCCTGAAGTTCAAACTACGTAACACACGAAAATAAACCTCATTTGTTCTTGTGGAAGCTCAAATGTGCTGCATAACACACGAGAATTAACCTCATTGGTTCTTGCAGAAGCTCAAACATGCTGCGTAAAACACGAGAATGAATCTCATTGGTTCTTGCAGAAGCTCAAACGTGCTGTCTAAATCACGAGAATGAACCTCATTGGTTCTTGCTGAAGCTCAAACATGCTGCGTCACACACGAGAATGAACCTTATTGGTTCTTGCTGAAGCTCAAATGTGTTGCGTAACATGAGAATGAACCTCATTGGTTCTTGCAGAAGCTCAAATGTGCTGCGTAAAACACAAGAATGAAACTCATTGGTTCTTGCTGAAGGTCAAACGTGCTGCGCAACATGATAATAAACCTCATTGGTTCTTGCAGAAGCTCAAACGTGCTGAGTAACATGAACATGAACCTCACTGGGTCTTGCTGAAGTTCAAACTACGTAACACATGAAAATAGACCTCATTGGTTCTTGCAGAAGCTCAAACGTGCTGCGTAAATCACGAGAATGAACCTCATTGGTTCTTGCTGAAGCTCAAATGTGTTGCGTAACATGAGAATGAACCTCATTGGTTCTTGCAGAAGCTCAAACGTGCTGCATAACATGAGAATGAACCTCATTGGTTCTTCCTGAAGTTCAAACTACGTAACACACGAAAATAAACCTCATTGGTTCTTGCAGAAGCTCAAACGTGCTGCGTAAAACACGAGAATGAATCTCATTGGTTCTTGCAGAAGCTCAAACGTGCTGCGTAAATCACGAGAATGAACCTCATTGGTTCTTGCTGAAGCTCAAATGTGTTGCGTAACATGAGAATGAACCTCATTGGTTCTTGCAGAAGCTCAAACGTGCTGCGTAACACACGAGAATGAACCTCATTGTTCTTGCAGAAGCTCAAATGTGCTGCGTAAAACACAAGAATGAACCTCATTGGTTCTTGTGGAAGCTCAAACTATGTAACACACAAGAATAAACCTCATTGGTTCTTGTGGAAGCTCAAACGTGCTGCATAACACACGAGAATGAATCTCATTGGTTCTTGTGGAAGCTCAAAAGTGCTGCGTAACACATGAGAATGAATCTCATTGGTTCTTGCTGAAGCTCAAACATGCTGCGTAACACACGTGAATGAACCTCATTGGTTCTTGCTGAAGCTCAAACATGCTGCATAACATGAGAATGAACCTCATTGGTTCTTCCTGAAGTTCAAACTACGTAACACACGAAAATAAACCTCATTGGTTCTTGTGGAAGCTCAAATGTGCTGCATAACACACGAGAATTAACCTCATTGGTTCTTGCAGAAGCTCAAACATGCTGCGTAAAACACGAGAATGAATCTCATTGGTTCTTGCAGAAGCTCAAACGTGCTGTCTAAATCACGAGAATGAACCTCATTGGTTCTTGCAGAAGCTCAAACGTGCTGCGTAAAACACAAGAATGAAACTCATTGGTTCTTGCAGAAGCTCAAACGTGCTGAGTAACATGAGCATGAACCTCATTGGTTCTTGCAGAAGCTCAAACGTGCTGAGTAACATGAGCATGAACCTCACTGGTTCTTGCTGAAGCTCAAACGTGCTGCGTAACACACGAGAATGAACCTCATTGTTCTTGCAGAAGCTCAAACGTGCTGCGTAAAACACAAGAATGAACCTCACTGGTTCTTGCGGGAGCTCAAACGTGCTGCGTAAAACAAGAATGAACCTCATTGGCTCTTGCTGAAGCTCAAACATGCTGCGTAACATGAGAATGAACCTCAGTGGTTCTTGCAGAAGCTCAAATGTGCTGTGTAAAACACAAGAATGAACCTCATTGGTTCTTGCTGAAGCTCAAACTATGTAACACACGAGAATAAACCTCACTGGTTCTTGCGGAAGCTCAAACTATGTAACACACAAGAATAAACCTCATTGGTTCTTGTGGAAGCTCAAATGTGCTGCGTAACACACGAGAATGAACCTCATTGGTTCTTGCGGAAGCTCAAACGTGCTGCGTAACACACAAGAATAAATCTCATTGGTTCTTGTGGAAGCTCAAATGTGCTGCGTAACACACGAGAATGAACCTCATTGGTTCTTGCTGAAGCTCAAACTACGTAACACACGAGAATAAACCTCATTGGTTCTTGCGGAAGCTCAAACGTGCTGCGTAACACACAAGAATAAATCTCATTGGTTCTTGTGGAAGCTCAAATGTGCTGCGTAACATGAGAATGAACCTCATTGGTTCTTGCTGAAGCTCAAAAGTGCTGTGTAACACATGAGAATGAACCTCATTGTTCTTGCAGAAGCTCAAATGTGCTGCGTAAAACACAAGAATGAACCTCATTGGTTCTTGCTGAAGCTCAAACTACGTAACACACGAGAATAAACCTCATTGGTTCTTGTGGAAGCTCAAATGTGCTGCATAACACAGGAGAATGAACCTCATTGGTTCTTGCAGAAACTCAAACGTGCTACGTAACACACGAGAATGAATCTCATTGGTTCTTGTGGAAGCTCAAACATGCTGCGTAACACATGAGAATGAATCTCATTGGTTCTTGCTGAAGCTCAAACATGCTGCGTAACACGTGAATGGACCTCATTGGTTCTTGCTGAAGCTCAAACATGCTGTGTAACATGAGAATGAACCTCATTGGTTCTTGCAGAATCTCAAACGTGCTGCGTAAAACATGAGAATGAATCTCATTGGTTCTTGCTGAAGCTCAAATGTGCTGCGTAAATCACGAGAATGAACCTCATTGGTTCTTGCTGAAGCTAAAACGTGCTGCGTAACACACAAGAATGAACCTCATTGGTTCTTGCAGAAGCTCAGACGTGCTGTGTAAAATACAAGAATGAACCACATTGGTTCTTGCAGAAGCTCAGACGTGCTGTGTAAAATACAAGAATAAACCTCATTGTTCTTGCAGAAGCTCAAACGTGCTGCGTAAAACACAAGAATTAACCTCATTGGTTCTTGCGGAAGCTCAATCTACGTAACACACAAGAATAAACCTCATTGGTTCTTGTGGAAGCTCAAACGTGCTGCATAACACATGAGAATGAATCTTATTGGTTCTTGCTGAAGCTCAAACATGCTGCGTAACACACGAGAATGAACCTCATTGGTTCTTGCTGAAGCTCAAATGTGCTGCGTAACATGAGAATGAACCTCACTGGTTCTTGCAGAATCTCAAATGTTCTCCGTAACATGAGAATGAACCTCAGTGGTTCTTGCAGAAGCTCAAACGTGCTGCGTAAAACACAAGAATGAACCTCATTGGTTCTTGCTGAAGCTCAAACTACGTAACACACGAGAATAAACCTCATTGGTTCTTACTAACACATGAGAATAAACCTCATTGGTTCTTGCTGAAGCTCAAACATGCTGCGTAAAACACAAGAATGAACCTCATTGGTTCTTGCAGAAGCTCAAACTACGTAACACGAGAATAAACCTCATTGGTTCTTGCGGAAGCTCTAGCGTGCTGCATAACACACGAGAATAAACCTCATTGGTTCTTGTGGAAGCTCAAACGTGCTGCGTAACACATGAGAATGTATCTCATTGGTTCTTGCTGAAGCTTAAACATGCTGTGTAACATGAGAATGAACCTCATTGGTTCTTGCAGAAGCTCAAACATGCTGTGTAACATGAGAATGAACCTCATTGGTTCTTGCAGAAGCTCAAACGTGCTGCATAACATGAGAATGAACCTCATTGGTTCTTCCTGAAGTTCAAACTACGTAACACACGAAAATAAACCTCATTTGTTCTTGTGGAAGCTCAAATGTGCTGCATAACACACGAGAATTAACCTCATTGGTTCTTGCAGAAGCTCAAACATGCTGCGTAAAACACGAGAATGAATCTCATTGGTTCTTGCAGAAGCTCAAACGTGCTGTCTAAATCACGAGAATGAACCTCATTGGTTCTTGCTGAAGCTCAAACATGCTGCGTCACACACGAGAATGAACCTTATTGGTTCTTGCTGAAGCTCAAATGTGTTGCGTAACATGAGAATGAACCTCATTGGTTCTTGCAGAAGCTCAAATGTGCTGCGTAAAACACAAGAATGAAACTCATTGGTTCTTGCTGAAGGTCAAACGTGCTGCGCAACATGATAATAAACCTCATTGGTTCTTGCAGAAGCTCAAACGTGCTGAGTAACATGAACATGAACCTCACTGGGTCTTGCTGAAGTTCAAACTACGTAACACATGAAAATAGACCTCATTGGTTCTTGCAGAAGCTCAAACGTGCTGCGTAAATCACGAGAATGAACCTCATTGGTTCTTGCTGAAGCTCAAATGTGTTGCGTAACATGAGAATGAACCTCATTGGTTCTTGCAGAAGCTCAAACGTGCTGCATAACATGAGAATGAACCTCATTGGTTCTTCCTGAAGTTCAAACTACGTAACACACGAAAATAAACCTCATTGGTTCTTGCAGAAGCTCAAACGTGCTGCGTAAAACACGAGAATGAATCTCATTGGTTCTTGCAGAAGCTCAAACGTGCTGCGTAAATCACGAGAATGAACCTCATTGGTTCTTGCTGAAGCTCAAATGTGTTGCGTAACACATGAGAATGAACCTCATTGGTTCTTGCAGAAGCTCAAACGTGCTGCGTAACACACGAGAATGAACCTCATTGTTCTTGCAGAAGCTCAAATGTGCTGCGTAAAACACAAGAATGAACCTCATTGGTTCTTGTGGAAGCTCAAACTATGTAACACACAAGAATAAACCTCATTGGTTCTTGTGGAAGCTCAAACGTGCTGCATAACACACGAGAATGAATCTCATTGGTTCTTGTGGAAGCTCAAAAGTGCTGCGTAACACATGAGAATGAATCTCATTGGTTCTTGCTGAAGCTCAAACATGCTGCGTAACACACGTGAATGAACCTCATTGGTTCTTGCTGAAGCTCAAACATGCTGCATAACATGAGAATGAACCTCATTGGTTCTTCCTGAAGTTCAAACTACGTAACACACGAAAATAAACCTCATTGGTTCTTGTGGAAGCTCAAATGTGCTGCATAACACACGAGAATTAACCTCATTGGTTCTTGCAGAAGCTCAAACATGCTGCGTAAAACACAAGAATGAATCTCATTGGTTCTTGCAGAAGCTCAAACGTGCTGTCTAAATCACGAGAATGAACCTCATTGGTTCTTGCAGAAGCTCAAACGTGCTGCGTAAAACACAAGAATGAAACTCATTGGTTCTTGCAGAAGCTCAAACGTGCTGAGTAACATGAGCATGAACCTCATTGGTTCTTGCAGAAGCTCAAACGTGCTGAGTAACATGAGCATGAACCTCACTGGTTCTTGCTGAAGCTCAAACGTGCTGCGTAACACACGAGAATGAACCTCATTGTTCTTGCAGAAGCTCAAACGTGCTGCGTAAAACACAAGAATGAACCTCACTGGTTCTTGCGGGAGCTCAAACGTGCTGCGTAAAACAAGAATGAACCTCATTGGCTCTTGCTGAAGCTCAAACATGCTGCGTAACATGAGAATGAACCTCAGTGGTTCTTGCAGAAGCTCAAATGTGCTGTGTAAAACACAAGAATGAACCTCATTGGTTCTTGCTGAAGCTCAAACTATGTAACACACGAGAATAAACCTCACTGGTTCTTGCGG